>JBCJKH010000821.1:0-24703 GCA_039877255.1 Loriculus beryllinus
GTAAATGCGCTAGGCAAAAAATGACTTGCCATGTTGTTATGTAGATAGCACACAAGAAGTTATCCTGACTAGACTACTAGCTCTACAGTGCATCTGTCTGTTAGTACGTTTTACAACACTGATATATTTCCATTCCTGTAATCTTACCTGATTTTCACATTAAAGCAGGAGCTGGGAAAGAATGTTATGTTTATCAAAAATAACTTTTCAACTTTATGTCTCAAATTATCTGTTTAGGGAAGAGATTATTGCATTAATATAACATAGCAGACCTCCACCCGCTACAAACAGACCTTCAGCTTCAGTCTGAACACATGCATTCAGAACTGTTATTCCTCGATAATGAAATTGCTTCAGGAATTACATATTGTTAGGAAGCAATATCATGCCATTACAAGATTCTCTACTCTTTAGTTTAAAATCTAGTTGCTTATTTCAGTTTGAAATTTAGTTATTGTACAGAACACTACTAGTTTTACAGAGAAAACCATGAAGAAGTTTTATTTTTCTATAGTAATCTATTGTGAATTCTTTTGGCTTTCACGAGACCAACCACAAATCTATTGGTAAATTTTCTGTGGGATAAAAAAGCTTTCAAATGGCATCTGCTTAAACTCTGAAGCAAGATAACAGAATCGGTTCACAAAAGCCAATACTGGGGCTAGATCTTTGACCAAAGCAAACAAATGAAGATAAAAATTATAGTTACAATACAGTTGCATATGTAAAATCCTAAATATATATATATATAAATAAATCATTCCAAATGGCTTGTTTTATTTAATGTAGAAATTTCAAAATACTCTTAAAGAACATTTCTAAAGTATCTAATTATGAAGTACTGATAATCCAAATAAAACTAAACTTTTCAAGGCTTGCACACTGTTTGTGGAAGAGTTTTGATTCACCAAGAACTGTGTTGTGACTACCTTTACATAGATACCTCGGGGAAGGGAAGTGATATATATTAGTTAAGGCACAATTTTTGACCTAGGCTCTATTCCAGGTTCTGTACCAACTTTCTCTTCTGACCTTGAACAAAGCACCTAGTTCTCTGCATTTCAGTTCCATTTCTAGAAAATGAGGACAAGGAAATTGTGCTATCTCAAGAGCCCAGTGAAATGAAATTAATTAGCAGTTGTGAATTACTCAGATGCTGTGGCCATGGCAATCTTCAGTCTGACAAAAATGGGGCAATGTAGTAAGGGTTTTTCTATGTTCTGTATACCTACAAAAAAAAAGTCACTGCTAGAAGCTTGATTCTTGAGCACTTGGCACTGATAAAATCAATCACAGTCTGTTTCCATCTCCTGTTTGGCTCTGAAGGAACACAGCTATATAAAAATTGGATTATAAAGCAGCATGCTTGTTATACAAACATAAAATTTTTGTCTGCCAATCCAAAAACAAGAAGAAAAAAAAATTCAGTTAGAGTTCTTATTCATCCACTAAAACCAGCTTCTTCAAAATTGTCTCTTGGAAAATATATTTTGGGGCACACCACAGCAAACAAAAAACACCCCCACCCCTGCCTCCCACCCCCGAAAAAAAAAAAAAAAAGAAAAGAAAAAAACCCCAAACAAATAAATTAACAAAAACTTAAACAACAAACAAAAAATACCCACCAAAAAGAAACTAACCAGATTCAGAGAATACCTAGCAGAGGAAATTCCCTTTTACCTACTATTTTAGTAGCTAGCATACTCTGCAGTTATCTCTCCTATGGGAGACACAGCTTTAAATCTCATGGCTATCATCTCACACCTCCCACATCCCACATTTCTCATTTATTCCCATTATTTCCATTTGGTGCCTTCCTACAAATTCATCACAGATTCATAAATAGTTTGGGGATGACTTAAACTGGGGGTGGGACTGGCATATTTAGTATTCATGCAACATTTTTGGAGATTTTGATGCAAAACCAGCGTTTTTAAAAAAGTATTGATAACAGTTGAGTGATACTGCATATGCATGTAGAGCTGTTATTTATATGTTTATATATTGCCTATTTATGTTATCTGCAAACTAAACAGTTAAATGCTCTAGTCTGTTCTTAAATTTTAAACAGGTAATTCTCTGTATTATGTGTATTGTCACCTTGAGAATACTCAGTATGTCTGGAGAGGATACACTATACTAAATCATTCCTGTGAGGTGTGTACTATGAATATCAATTCAAAAAATATAACATGAGTCATTAATGTCTGTAAGGGAAACAGGAAAAAACATATCAATAAAAGAAACTTTTACCCTTAGGCTAAATTGGCAATTTTAGAACTGTTCATTAGAAATGTAGAAATGTAAAAATGCTAGATATCTGTAAAAATAATGGTTCACAAAAATGTAATTTTAAGAATATACTTTCAATAATATTTTCAGTCATTTGAATAAAAATTGTTGTAATATAGCTTCAAATTAGTTCACTGATTATTCTTTTTCCTGCCAATACTGGATGTCAAATGGTATTGCTGAAAGCCTGAGTTTCAAAGAGATTATTCAATTGATGCTTCAAAATACTAAGAATTCTTAAAGACCATTTCATGCACACAGACCTGTAAATGCTCAGAAAGCATATGAATGCTTCACTACTATTGTATGCACACATATCCACAGATGTGCATCGTACGTTCTGAATTAAAGTGGTCATTCACATTCTTCTTTAACTTTTGGCATTCCCATAGCACAAGAGTGTCTGCCCATGATGTGCATGTTCAGCACCCGGCACAATGCCTTATTAATCCCTCAGAAAAAGTTGGAGCAAAGATGATCGATAGGACAGAAGTTATAGACATTGTAGACTGAAGAATGCTCAAGTATGGCCAATGTTATTCTTCCTTTTCTGACACTTAATTACAGTCACCTGCCTTTTCTTCCTTGAAAAATAAAGATTATTACTCTCCAAACTTTACTGCAGTAATTGCAAATACTGGCAGCCTGGTAGTACAGAGTCTTACTGTAAAGGCAACAGTTTATAAATAAGTTTTTGAAAGGCAGCACAGAACGGCTTACACTCTAGATTCAACAAAACTTAACATACATACACAACTGGATTTGAGAGGCAAATAATGCAACCATAATTTTCTGCAAAAATTGCCTTAAGTTTTGACTAAGATATTCAAATAAAAAGACCCTAATTCAGGTGTTACTCTTGCTTAGCACATACTGGCAGAACTTTTAGTAGCCACTAGGTAATGGACAGGATTACCAGTGTTCCAGGCTCCTAGTGCACTGTTATAAACACATGCTTCTTTTCTTAATTTATTTTTCTTTTTCTGCAAGACATGTATCATTATTAATACAAAAAAAAAAAAATCCTCAAAAGATTAATTTTAAACATCTAGACAATGTTATTTAATTGGAAGTTGCCTCTTTTCTGAACTAATTAGGAATATATACATGACAACTGGAACTTCTAGAGATATGGGATTTTTTTTACAGAAGAAAAAACATTTTGGATGTGTAAACCTATAATATTTATTTTCTAACTGAGAATACGTTTGTGTAGGAAAAATATTTTTAAGTCAGACCAACAAAAAACAATTAAAAATATTTTCATTAAACAAGAAGATTTTTTAATTTTATCTATGATAGCTTAACTTTCAAAGGGTAGCATGAAAGGAAGAGGGAGAAGCTTATTGTTTTATTGCTATCACACCTGACTTCCCTCAGATTATTTTTACTGACTGTGGATCCTTGGAAAAAGCAGGTTTTGGCTTTTTGCTAACTTCACCCTAATTCTGTAGTTATACAATAAGAAAACTGACTTGGGACATGGCAAGGACATATTTATAAACAACACTTTTCGCCAGATAAAATTAGAATTTTTTGCTTTCAGTGGGATTCTAAAAGATGTTAAATACCCGGATACTTTGGTGCTGGAAGATGCACTCAAAGCTTCGAAAGGTCAAGTTTTTCTATATGCATTTGACCAATGCAGAAATTCCATTATTATGCTGCACTGATGTGTGAGATTTAGATACTTGTTAACACTGTAAGAAATACTCAGGAGTTGTTGTCCTTCACCAACAATGAAGCCAGCTGTGCAGTTTTGAGGTCTAGTTGTGTATTGCAGATAACTCATCACACAAACATTGCGCAAGTCTCCAGAACCATAAGTCTTCCCCAGGTAAAGGAACAAACCACAACTAATAGTACATCTATGTTAAACACCATATGACTGTGTGCATTGTCCTTTCACATCACAGAATCATAGAAAGGCCTGGGTTGGAAAGGACCTTAAAGATCGTCTAGTTCCATCCCCTCTGCCATGGGCAGGGACACCATCCACTAGACCAGATTACTCAAAGCCCCATCCAACCTGGCCTTGAACACTTCCAGGGATAGGGCAGCCACGGCTTCTCTGGGCAACCTGTGCCACTGCCTCACCACCTCACAGAAAATAATTACTTCCTAATGTCTCATCTAAATCTACCCTCTTTCAATTTAAAACCATTTTCCCTTGTCCTCTCACTACATTCTCTCTCCAGATGAAGCTCAACAAGAAATGGCAGCATGTGCTTGTATCCCAGAAAGCCAACCATATGCTGCATCAAAAGAAGCATGACCAGAAGGTCGAGGGAGAGGATTCTTCCCATTTACTCTGCTCTTGTGAAACCCCCACCTGGAGTACTGTATCCAGCTCGGTGGCCTTAACACAACAGGGATGTGGACCTCTTCAAGTAAGTCCAGAGGAGGGCTGGAGCACTTCTCCTATGGAAACAGGCTGAGAGAGCTGGACTTGTTCAATCTATCATGAACCCATCCACGGGCTCACCAGGCTTCACAGATGGCAGGTTACCCGGCAGTGTAGCCTCTGCAGCCTTACAACTTTAGTTGTGTCAGAGGAATAAGGAAGCCTTGGTATTTCTGTGGGAAACGTGTGAATTTGCTTACTAACCCTGTTGCAGATGAAAGCCCTGATCCTGCAACAAATTGCACATTGAGTACTGGGCCTTTTGGCAAACAAAGTACTGAATTCCCAAGTAGGCTTTGTCTCTTGGTTGTTTCTTGATTGGCTTGTTCAGTTTCAGCAGAGCTTGTTTACTGACAGGAAACCATCTGAATGTCCCAGCAGTCAGAATGGTTTACTTGGTGTCCCATTACATTTATATGGCATGCAATAATTCAGACACGGGTTTAATAAATGAGGGTATAAAACAGCAATTGTGTATTTTATCCTACCAAGGTCAATTAAAATTATTTGTCTAGGTTTTATACTTACTTTGTTGTACAAGATGGTAGGAATGAAGGGGTTGAAGTCTTGCCAAAACTATGCCACCATGAGGTTAGGAGGAAAACTTCTGGAAGTATGTTTAAATTTGCCTGATCTCTAGTTGTCATTTCAGTGATAACTACTGGTAGGTTCTGTTAAGGTGAAGAGGTGAAGAAGGAATATGAGAGATCTGGTAGCAAATCCATGTAGGGCAAGAGAGGATTATTGTATCTTCTGCAATAGGAAAGTAGGCAATGACAGATGGTACAGAATAGAAAGTTCACAGCAAACGCTCCTCCTTTGGCTTATAGATACTTTTGTGAAACAGAATATACATACCTCAGTACAAAAATCTAGTCTTCGATTTGAAATTGAAATGAATATTCAAGTACCCATCTTTCCCAGCTGTCAAAGACAGGCAAGCTAGCTCAAATGACAGAAGAAAAGTCCAACATGAATCTCCAACCAAATGTAATCTTGATTTTGGGGTTAAAAAATACTTTCAAGTGCTGTTTGAAATATCCTTATACTTCTAATTCCTCTTTGCTTGTATGTTTACTTAAAACACGGCCAGAAAAATACTGCATTGTAACTCGCACAAGCTCAGGAAATTTTTGTACTTTTAACAGAATATATATATAATGGGAAATGCTTTGAGTAATTCTGTGGGTTTAGACATTTATTTCTATGTCAAATTGTGTAATATCATCATCTTATTAAAAATTACTGTATCATCAGAATTAGGATTGACTACAACAATCATATCCTGTATCAATACCCAATCTCATTACACTGCCCAAAGAGTCAGAAACACATTTAAACGAGATAAATAGTTTTAAGTAGGCTGCAAGGTGGACTTGAAGGCCTAATTATTTAGGAACTTTGGAAACTGTATTTGAACACACAAATCTGGAGAGATATCTCACACCAACCTGGCATGAGTTCAATACAATTCAAATCAATGTTCCCACTACAGAGGTTAATCTTGAAAGAATATTGTGTAATCAAGACAAGAATACTGTGTAATCAAGTATGAAGCTGAACACATTCCCTAAAACCATGAAGGAGGAGGCTTCAATTTTAAAACTATTTTTTGTAAGCTTTGTTCCCTGTTTCATTCTATGTTTTATTAATAAGGCACTGCTTTTTACGTTGTAGGCATCTACAGTCAGGTAATAATTGTTTCTACTTCTTAGTAGGCTGCCCAAAAGGTATTCTACGCTAGTTCAACTAAACTACCAAGTGCAAAGCTAAAAGTCCTTTACAATAGTACTCCTGACTGGAATATTGATAGGATACTGCCTATAGGTTGTGACTGCTCCTCCTGCAACGTCATTATGGAGCACTTACAAAGGATTCATCACCAGCAGGACACTCCCAAACAAACAGATCTGTTAAGCAGCACATATCTTCAGCTGAGAAGTACAACTGCGACGCACCAGACATGCATGTTTCTGAATTCATTTGGGTTTTTCCTCATTATCTGCAACTATACATCTGACTCTATTGTGCTATAACGTGTTCTTTTATCTACCTTTCTACTATTTGGACTTTGATTGCTTCTCTGGAAATATTCCTCATCCCTTGCTCAAGAGTTTCTCCACTGAAGTCATATTAGAAGAAACTACTCATATAGACTAACAGATGCTTGTAGGACTCAAGCTTCTATCTTCTTTGCTTTCCATACTATACATACAACATATCCCCTGAATGTCATTCAATCACTCTTTAAATGACATGCATGATTTTTCATTACACTTTCATTGTCTTTCATAATCTAAGAAAATTATGTCAATGGAATCATACTTCTTTGTGCTAGAACAGTTCAATGAGAGAAGTCTCTCCACTGGTTATGCAGGTAGTAGAAGGAGACTGGAATTACCGACAGCTGCACTTGATATTTTGACTCACCTGAATATTAACTTCATCTTGCTTCTGAAATTTAGCTACTTGTTCCAAATGCTTTGCACCACTCTACTGTCAGTCTTCCAGCTGCAGATATTAATTTCACAGCTGTCTGTGCATCTATTATCCTAAACAAAATCCTCATTCTTTCATACAACAAGCTATAATGGCTTTTAAGTGCTTTTCAGCCTTGATGAATAACCTCCAGCAAGCACCACAATTGCAAGGAACAGGTTCAAAACATCAATAAAGTCCCTTAGACAATAAAACTTCCATGCTCCTAGCTAGGTTTTGGTTGCTTTTGACAGTATCTTGCCTACATTTGTTGTCTGTGGGTTTTTTTGCTGCTGACAAGATATCCAATAACATTGCACATGCACATCACTGGTTCTGAACTCACAGCATGTGTGTCAGGCAAAATATAATTGATAATATAGCATGGAAAGCAATTGTAGAGAAATCTGGCCAAGATCTTGCCAGAAACCATCAACAAGAACATTATTACACAGTATTTTCTGCTGTCTGATTTTATCTTTTTCTCTTTCAGATGGTGAGGATTAAGGCATTTTGACATCTTCCAGCATTATTTGGTTTTCTATATGGAGAAAATAATCATGAAAAGGTGCGTATCTCCATTGGATACCATCAAGACCTGCACATAAGTGACCATTATGATCATTTGACCACCTTTTGAGACAGACCTGCACCTGTCAGTGCACTATCACTACTTTTCCAAAATCACTTACATCTTTTGATTAAATTACTGTTCCTTAACTAATATAGTTTTAAAATTTTTCTCTTCCAGTTCTTCCCTTGCCTATGCAACATCTGTTCTATCACAATGGCATCCTGTTTCTTTTCTTCTTAGCAAATAATTTCCTGCCCCTCGCCTTCTTTCTAAGTGTTCACTCTCTGCTCTGGGTTTGGATGAAAAATTCATCACTTCTGCATGACTAAATACAAATGGAGCTCTGAGACACTTTGGGGAAGCCCTTCTACCAAGGAATGACATTCTCATTCTTTTAAAGCAAATTTAAAACTATATGCTTCAAGTACAGATATTTAAAGATATTTAAGCATTGTAAAAATATTCTTCTCTACAAATAGTATAATACAGTTGTATTCAGGTTTTCTAGCTGAATCCAAATGGAGAATGCCCATTAGAACCGCAGAATCTTTCACTAGCTACTGCATCACAGACAATAATAATCAGTCGTAAAGAGTATTTTAAAACAGAGTATGAATAACAAAGGCACTGAAATAGTCTCTCAAATGTATTTGTCTCTCAAATGTATTTCATGTTTTCCGGGTTAATGTACTGTATGTCTGTTAAGGTAAAAAAATCACCAATATTCTCAACACAACCTTTTAATTGAATTTACAGAATTTAATTGTTTTCAGTCAAATGGCCCACAGGGGTAGTTATGCTAGGAAGTCTAGTATTTCCCAGCTAAAATCAATGGCAAAATGTTCACCAAGTTCAACGGGAAAAGTAAAGTCTGAAGAGAATATCATCAATCCACAATCACAGAAAGCATATGCCACCATTTAAACTGCAAATGTATTTTCACAGAGTGCTTTGATCCAGATTTAGGCGATAGGTTTTACATCTATTGGAAAGCCATCTTTGCACACTTCTTTTTATAAAGTGCTCTAAAAGAGTGAGTGTTAGATATTTTTTTGCCTTACCTCTTGCTGTATGATATAATCAGGGTAACAAGGAATGTGAATGTAATCTAGATGCACAGCCAGCATTCTCAGATAGTTCACACCATGCTATTGAAGTCTTTCTGCCTCATTTTTAATAGCATTGCAGTGTTCCTGAACTGTTTTTATTTTCTTCATTTTTAGGAATGTGTTCTGCTTCCTTCAAGGAAAAAACAAATAAGGTGTTAATGATCATCTTTTCTCTAGCTAATTACTTTCCTGAGAAATATCATGCTGTTGTTCAGGCATTTATACAATGATTATTAGCAGATATCAAGTGTTTACACTGAATATGACACAAACTGACCTATTGGGAACCTCATTACTGCTGTGTTCTTAAATGGATATGAATTAACATGTGTGCCCATCTAAATTTGAAGGTGGGAATTGTTTAGCTTGCTGAAACTGGAATGGCGTTGCTACTTGTCTCTTTTATAAGAGACAGTTCTACTCTGTGCTACCATAAGAAACCTGTTAAAATGTAAACAGCTGTCATAAAACACAGATAATCATTCAGGTTTTCTACACCACTTTCCTCCCACAGCTGGCTTTCTCCTCTGTCTTTCCTTTCACCACACATCTGTTCTTCTGTTTAATGATATGTACTTGCTTTCCACACTCCCTGTCTTCTATTATTGATAACCTACTTTACAGCAGTTCTGAAGCCTAATTTATCAACTTGGAGACTCTGATGTAAAGACCTATGGATCTCAGAATTTATCAGATGTATAAAATAATTTATCATATATAAAATTAATTTGAAAATATTCCAATAATGTACTACAAATGCTTATGCTATCTATTTGTAACTAAATAACTTGATAGGTATTTTACACAATTATAAAATAAGAGGTTGATTTTCTATAAAAACTGATAGTAATATAGTAGCTGATCATTTATAATATAATAATTTGCTTTCTAAAGGATTGCAATGGTTGTACAGCTTTAGGTAAAAAAGGTAGTTTGACTACTACTTTGATTCCAGGTGACAATAAGGAAGATAAGCAGTAACATACAAGAGCACCTAGCCCCGTGGTTTCCAAATCTATGAAGAGAACCACTAAGGAACACAACACAAAGAATGCAATAATAAGCTATTTCTTGTAAAATAAATCCAAAACTCTGATACGGAGAGAGCTTAAGAGATACTGTATTATTTGTTATCATTACAACTTAATCTTTGTATCAAAATTTAGCTCATTTTGATGAAGACCTATGGCTAGTAAGAGACAGAACAAGTGAGAAACTCAGAGCCTGCTGAAACTGGAAAGGTATCAAGATTTCAGTGATATGTGGGAAAAGGTGAGCCCTAAAATGATTTTGAAAAATGAGATTTTTTTTCCCTCAAGCAGCAAAAAATGTGACTTGTTCAACATTAGAACCTGAAAAATATTTTAGGGCTATAAGATCTGCTTAACAGGGACAGTCTGACCTTAGAATGTTATACAAAGAATCATAAACAAAAGAGTTTCAAGGTCAGATGCGTCTTTGCTTCTCTCAACGACACACACAGTATGCAAGTAGTGCAATGCCTTTAACTGCTTCTTTTTATGGACAGTGCCTCCATTGACTTTAGAAATTGGGGTTGCTCAATCACTTCAATATGCTCAGGAGGAAATCCTTAGTACCCACAAACACTGATGTGAAGTAGTCTCTTAATAGCTGTCCACTTCTTGGAATTACATAAAAACGGTTCTTTAATGTGCTGATCAATTTGGCATAGGAATGCCAAACAAATGTATGCAAAGTGATCAGTATACATAGATTAGTGATCTTGAGGTGTGAAACCTACATCTGCCCTAAATTATGGTAACGTTCCAATACAATGGTAGCAGTTTTAATGTCAGTCTATGTTCGAAAAAATTTAAGCTTTGAGTAGATCCCTCAACTATCACTCAGTGATGTAGCCTGTAACAGTCGAAAGTTTAGCTCCTCAAAATTGCTATAGAGTTGCAAAACTCAAGCAAATTGCTACATGCCAGGTGCATTCACCCCAACTTACAACTAATTCCGTCTACCACGTGGTCTCTGGTGGCCCAATGTCTGTGAAGATCCAAATTCTGTCCACAAGAAACTATGCTAATTTTTATGGGGTGTTTATGCAGTCATGGATGCCATATGTATCTTAGGTGCTTGTAATTACAAAAACAGAATCTGGACTGCAGATATTTTTAGAAGGTAAGAAAGCTTTAAAAATGCATTAATAGATTTTCTACTTTAGCATGTAATTAGGAGACATATTCCCAAATCTTAAACACATCAAGTGATTCTGTGGAAACTATGAAATGACTAGGACTGCCTACAGTCAGGGCATTTACTTATATGCTTCCTAATGAACTAAAGCTAACTAAGGCAACATATTACACATTGCCAAAAGTCTACTGACAAACACCTCAACAGAAGTGTTCTTCTTTTGTTCCAGCATGCTTCCTGTAAGCAAAATTTTCACTGTCACTTATGTGTATTAGTTTCCAGGCAAACCTAGTACTGATCAATAACCTCTAAGTTTATGTGGTGTCTATCCTCAGCAAAGACCACTAACAGCATATCCAAAAAGAGATATAAAAGAAAGTGCATGATCAGTGAAATTAATGTGAAATACAGGGTTGAGCATTTTACTTGTTGATTTAATTTGATTTTGCTGTCTCAGCTTCATGGAGGCATCAGGTAATTGGGCTTTCATCCAGTTCTAACTCACTTCTCAATTAATCCTGCTTGGCATTCAGAATATTTACATATGGACAAGAAGAACAGAGCAATCACAAAAATCTGCAAACATGGAAAAGCTGTCATTTTTACCACAATAGCATTTGCTGCACGGATAGAAACCTAAACCCCAAACTTGAGATCAGTTATGTAAGTATTTGCTCACACTTTAACACTGAATAATATTGCAGCAGGCGTACTAGACCTTTACTGATAATACTGCCAACATGACATAAAAATAGTCTACAGTCCATTTTAAGATCAACTTAACATGCCAACCATTAATTTACAAGAAACTCACTAACTGAGAAGACAGAATTAAACAGAGTTCTATTTTCAAATCTTTCATCTTTTCCCTTTGTGCTAATTGGAATTTGCAGATTTGCATCACACCACAAAGCATAGACACTCAAGAAATATCAGTGAAAAAAACATGCATTTTAAAAAATAATCACAATGAAGTTTTTTTCCAGATTATAGTATTGTCCTGCACATCACTTTTTCATTGCCAGTAGGTCAAGATACTTGTGGTACTCTAGTTATTTGGAGGTTATATACATTTTATCAGGCAGAAACGCAAAACAACTTGTACAAATGAATACTGCAAAGCAGTTAAATCACCTAGTCATTCCAGCAAGATAGTGGAATATAATGCATCAAAGCAAAGACAGATCTGCTAATTTAGTTTTTGCATGTATATTCTTAAAAGACCTGCATTTTACAGAGGAAAAAGCAAATGTGAGCAAGAACTCTACATTATTTCTCTTACCTGCTAATAACAAGTAGTAGAAAGGATATCTTTCTGCACCTTAGAAGCAGTGGTGAATGTACAAGTAATATTGAACTTGAATATTGCTTTAGTTTATTTAGTTCTACCAGCCCAGTAAATATCACAAAGTATTTACAAAGTTGTCATGTTTTAACCCTACTCGGCTGCTAAGCCCCACAGAGGTGCTCACTCACTCATCCCCCTTAGTGAGGGAAGAGAACTGTACAGGTGAAAGTGAGAAATCTCCTTAGTTAAGGTAAAGACAGCTTAACATGTAAAGTAAAACTTCTTTACAAACATTGGTGTGTTATCAACACTATTTTGCTCACAAATCCAAAACATAGCACCCTACAAGCTGCTATGAAGAAAATTAATTCTACTCCAGAAAAAAAAAAAAAAAAAGTATAAAAGTAAATACAGCATAGACATATTTGGAAAAGACTGAAATATTTGGAAAATATTACATATTACATAAATTTAGCAGCAAAAAACTGTGCATAACAAATTATTTTCCTCAGCTTCCAGCCAATCAGCTGGCTTAGATTCCCATTTGCACATCAGTGTGTACCTATTTCAAGTACCTACTAGTATATTAATAATTTCTGTCATTTTAATATACTGGCACAGTACACATAACCATGTAGTAGTACGTAAATCTACATAACTGCTTTGTTACCAGGTTTTTTGGCAATGCAATTTTTGTTCTGTCTCTATGGATATAAGATACTGTGATACTGTGCATGTGGATGTCCCTTGGATGCACCTTTGAACTTTCTTTAGGATTTGGTTTAACCCTGAAAGTAAAGAACATAACAAAAAAAACCTAAAATGTCAGGACCCATATGCTACCTTGAGAAGGTTTCTTGTGAACCCTGTAATTCAGAGGTAAACACTGGCAGAGGAAAATCAAATTGAAAATCAAATCAAATCAAATTGGATGCTAAAACAGTATCCCACAAGGATTTTCTAAAAGACCTCATGAAAATCTCTAACAAAAATTAGTGCTTGCTTAAGAGAAAAAAAAAAAAAAAAAAAAGCTTTGGAAGGCTAGTCAGAAAAATAATCTTCCCTTGCTCTACAATTCAGGATAATCAACTTTCCACTAGAGCGATATATACTATTTTTTTTTTCCCTATCACTCAAGAGTCTAGTTTAAATAACACAGTTTTCCCAGAACCATTAAGATTCACAGTAATGTATATGCATGCCTGTGTCTGTGTTCATACTTGAGCAAGGAAGCAAATCTCAAAATCTCATCTCATCCTTCAAAACATCACACAGAGTTCACTGTATCTTGTAATTTTAATTATACCAGAATTTCTCCATACTTTGAGATGAGCTAGTACTTCCCCTACTAATTCACAAAAGAGGAAGAAAAAGAAACAACCCCTTAAAATAGTATTATTACCAATGGCATATCTTTGTGACATGCTTACTGTCTTTAACTTCTTTTTTACATTCATCAGAATACTTCTTTTATATTCATTTTAATATTGTATCATACCTGCCTACCTACTGAAGCATATCATATTAACTTCAGCTCCAGTACTGTTCTTCTTTTCTTAACAGCTCCTGATATTTATCCTGCACATAGATCTCATGGGATGTATCATCAAAAAGATGATAGTGCACCTGAGAGGTGCACTCCAGCTAGGGACATCAGCCAAGAATTAACTAATGTAGACCCTGAAGAGTAAAAATCATACTTAACACGAAGGAATAAAGCAAGAATTTTGCAAAATCATTTATTTTCCTCTGTGGAAAATGACAATTTTCAAAAAATCACATTCCCCTTCCAAATGACTCCCAACCATCTCAGCTACTAGCAACTCATTAAAGTGAACACTGAAGAAATGATGGTCGTTAGGAAAACGCTTTTCTCTCAAAATTTCTTTGCTTTGAAAATGATGCTCAGACCCTAGGTGTAAGTGTTTATCAGTAACACTGCAAGACTTGATCTTTATCATGGTGTTAACATACTGCTCCACTGGCACAGGATGGGTACCACACCTGCTGCCTCCCCAGGCACTTTAATGGCAGCAAAGCCATTTGCTGCAGCTTCCTCTGCTAGCTTTCCCTCCCTCCTACATGGATACAGACTGAGTCCACACCCTGGCCTTCTCCACTCCTTCACTTGAACTGTGCATGGAGATTGCACAGATCATATGAGCCACACCTGCAATTTCAAAGAAGCTGTAGCAGAAGGGGAGTATGTGCCCCTGCTTGTGCTCTCTTATTTGTTGTATAGCAGCTAAAGATTAATTTGATTAATAACCAAATAATAAAGTTGGTATTTTTTTAATAACTGTTTTTCCTTTCATTAGGACTATCATTCAGTTAAGTGTTTCAGAACACAATGTTTCATATTTTTTGTTAGCATTTTCCCTTTCTCATTTGTATTAACATTCTATAATCTCATCGTTTTTGACATTTATTCTTCCATTTCTTCCGTGTGATCTTGATTTCTCTGTCAATTATAATTTTATACATATTGCGAATCACTTCAGGGTCTGCCCATTCCAAAATATTAATCATTTACTTTTGTAATAAACAAGTACTTATGAAAGAGCTGCATACAATGTTGTTTTTTAAGAACTGTATTCCACCAGAAATCCACTCTTACTGGCCTATAACAATGTACATAACTGCAACAGACCTGAATCGCAGGGGATTTTATGGCTCTTGTGTAGGTAAGGCAGAACCAGCATTCTCTGGAACAATGCAGGAGCTGCTGCGATACCAGCTATCAGACTGGAAATATAACACACAGCGTATTACATCATCTTTGAGCCTGTTCATTGTACAGGAAAACAAGGAAAGTCTTGTCCCATCTCTTTGCTTTTCCTACTTTCACTGAGCTGGAATGATAGAATTCATAGCTTGCTTATGTCATTAGTTCATGAAATCACAATAGAATGACCTCAAGTGTCTAAGTGTCCAACCACCTGACTCATCTATAAAGCCATTTAATTCCTTAACTGGGTAAAAGTTAGGCAACTGGACTTTGTAATTTGAGTCTACATCCTGTAGGTAGTAACAAAGCCAAATCCATCCTGAGACCAAAACACATCGTTTGGAGAAGGGAAGATGATTCTTTTACTGTTTGCTATTGATATTTTGGCTGGAGAACCTCCCCTATGATGACAGGCTGAGAGACTTGGGCTTGTTCAGCCTGGAGATGGCAGCTCTGGGGAGACCTTAGAGCATCCTTCCAGTACCTAAAAGGGGCTTACCAGAAATCTGGAGAGAGACTTTTGACAAGGGAGTGTAGGGATAGGACAAAGACTGAAAGAACTGAGATTTAGATTAGCTGTAAGGAAGTTCTTCACTATGAGGGTGGTGAGACATTGGAACAGGTTGCCCAAGGAAGCTGTGGCTGCCCCAACCCTGTCAGGGTTCAAAGCCAGGTTGGATGGGGCTTTGTGCAACCTGGTCCAGTGGAAGATGTGTCTGTCCATGGCAGGTGGGATGGAACTAGATGATCTTTAAGGTCCCTTCAAATCCAAACCGTTCTGTGATGCTATGATTCCATGATTTCCAACAAACTACTGCCTTGCATTTGTTCAGATTGCTAGTTCTGATTATATAAACAGCCTGCCTGCCAAATGCATATCCATGGTAACTGATTTAATACAGAATCAGACTGCAGTGGTGTTAACTTGGTGTCATTAGTGTCAATGGCAGATCTCCTACTGATTTCAGTGCTGCCAGTAACACTGCTCTTCTTATAAATTGCACACAGAACCCTCACTACCATCAGCACTGTTATCAGATACTGAGCATATCAAAAATACAAGCTTAATAAGGTTTCAATATCAGAGAATTGCATACTATCATTTCTATCTTATTGTCTCTAGGACTCTGTAGCTGACATACATATACCATATATCTGGTATACATGGAAGCATCCTGTTCAACTGGACCCTGGTATCACTTATGATCCTCCTGTACTTGCAGACAGTGCTGAATCAATCTTTGCTATTCCTCTTGCCTTTGAGACTGTTCCTTCACACCTTCAACTATCAAATTAGTGCCTCAACTTCCAATGCCTCAAGTGTCTTCATCTGACACAGCCATTTATTGATTGCATTATTTATGATGGCACTGATGCTCAGCTATAGCATTAACTCATTATTCTTCCCAACTGCTTTTCCCCCAGTCCAGTCAATGAAGAGAAGCCTTGCCTTAATTTTAGTAATATATGAAGTCTGGACAGGTTAATCAAGATGACCAATCAATTGCTCAACTCAATACCAACCACAAGGCCCTCTTTGGAGGCATTATAGCAGGAAACCTTATTGATTTGTTACAGCCTTGGATGCTATCTGTTCAATGATGTCAGCTACTGTTCACTACTTATTACTCCACACCCTGTGAAGACTTTCAAAATGTTTTTTTTTACAGTGACTTAGTGCACAACATTTCTTCTGAATTTCCCACAATGTCACATCTTAGTTCACTAATTTTACAGTAAATCTCCCCACTTTCCTGCTTTTCTTTGATAGAAAAAATAATGTTTATGAAATTTATGTTCAATGACCTCACTGATAAGTCTAAGTACAACTCAAAATTTTTTACTATAATTAGTTGCTGATTTATGGCTGCTGAGCACTAGTACTAACTGTCAATTTTTTAAATGCAAATACATTGGTTTGGGGGGGAGCAGAGGAGAAACCACACAAAAGCATGGTTTCAAGAAACAATATAAGAATTTTGCAGCATTTTCAAGGAACTTTTGCATAACATAAAACACTGTGCGACATTTAACCTTCACATTTCCCCAGAATAGTCCAGGAGCAAGTAAGAATACCATGAATAAATTAATCCTAATTACAGAAACAACTACGTCCTCATTGTTACAAAAGTACCAGCATTATAAAAGAAGCATATGAACAGCACGCAAGTTCATTTGATTCATAGTATCACAAATTGTTGGTGTCTGTGGATCTGAGAAGCTTTCAACATATTCTGAAAGGTCTTGGGCGTAAGGATTTTGTGCATCTGATTATATATCAAAAAGTGGATCTGTTACCCACTGCACTAGTTGCATGAACAAATATGTTGTTTATGAAAAGTGAAGAATGTACCCATATAAAAATGTGCATTTTCCTCAAAAACTTTTTATATGGGTAAAAGCCTGAAGTCAAGTTTGGTTTAACTCCCAACGAATTACAGAATAGAAAATTTTATTTTACACCACTACATACCTCAGATCCAAGCACACACACACTTTTCTGGATAGACTTAATTTGTACTCCACCAGACCCAGTCCTGGGGGTCCCATCTGTTTCTGGAATTAAATTACATAATCTTAAAGTCCTTCTATGAAAGATTATCACATTACCTGACAGAAACTAATGATAAATAGGATTCATAGGCCACCTTAGTTTAGCCTGCTAAAGAACAGTGCAGATACCAACACCCGAATTGCCATTTTCACAGAGGATAAACAAAGTCACTTCTGCTGTCAGTGAAAAGACCATACCTATATGTTTAGAATGATTAAACTTATTTTCTGTGCCTAGTTATGGAGGACATAAAAAAGTGTTTCCTCTGCAGCTCTTTCTTTTCTAATATAAGTATATTTACCTTTTCTGGAACCAGAAATACTTTATGTCATGAATCCTTCAATTCAGCATGTGTATGTATGTATGCATACAAACTTTTCTGTTTCAGAGGACTACTGAAACTGAAGGTATAAACATCTGCAGGAAGCATCCTTATATACCAGAAGGACTGCATGGAAAAATTCACTGCATACATCTGCTTCAAGAACTGGTAAAGACCTTGGCTTTCATAGGAATTATAAACATGAAGCTCTTTGGACAGCACCTCCTACATTTCCACAACAGAGGGAGGCAGAGGCTGTGTTCAGAGGTGGATTTCAATGTTGGGTGAATCAAATTAAACTATTCGTTTTGGCAAACCTCAATTAAAGATGCATCATCTAAGTAAGCCCCTACATTTTGTGCACTAGTATACAGGGTGTTTTTCTGTAGAAACATAGTAAGATTTTACTGAAGGAAAAACTCTTGGTAAAACACTGGAAAGGATGTTGTAAGGACATCCTCAGCCTATGCTGTTGTGTTGTTTTGGTTTTTTTTTTCTCAAGATCTCAAATCAATATTCCAGTAACAAGTAAGAAAGCGAAATTAATATTCTGTAACTGAGGTAGGAAAGAAAATACATAAATAGAATGAAAATCAAATTCTTCAAAGTATAAAGCATGTGGAATTTTCTAGCAAATGAAAAACTAACACTAAGTTTAAAGCAATGGTATTGATAAGTGTACATCAGATATACTTAGGAAATAGAAAACCATATTTAGCAAAAGGGAAATATTGTCAACAATTTTTAACACTTCCACTCTAAATGAGGAGGAAAACACTGTCATCCTATGAGGCAGTGAGGTGAGCTTTAAGTGTGATAATTTCAAATTATAGTGCATTGACTAAGCTAACAGTCACACCAGAATAGTTTGACAGAAACAATAAAAAGTGAAATAAGTGGAATACTAAGTTGTTTCTATCAATACTAGTTATATGCCTACAATAAGGTTAAATTAGTTGACTGTATAGTCAATATTCTGAGTACTCTAGGGTTTATGTCTTAATTATTGTGTCTTCTTTAACAGAACAAATTAAAGTTTCAGTGCTGTGTTATAGGCTTAAGCTTTTTCCTTCTGCTCCTTCAAAGTTTTTTCTAGTTAAATAGATTTTTTTCCTAGTAGCAAGATATCTGAGGCACATTTAGTTAATCTGGATCAATTTCTACTGGAACTACAGTTCAAGTCCCTCATGCTTAAAGAAATATATCACAAATTCAGATATCCAGATATAAAAAAGAAACTCAAGATATAAAAAAAGAGTAAACTCTGCATTTTTTTAATTGTAGCATATGTTTTGTTTCACTGCAGAAGGTTTTCTACTTTTTATAAATTTTCAAACTAAAAGAAAAAAAAATCTAAGTAGCATTATTCTTTTTAAAGTCAGAAAGCCAAACCAATCTCTGCAAAAAAAGTAATTGCATGAATTATAGATACAATTTTCAAAAATGGATGGTTTCATGATCTGAGTTGTTTCCCCTACAGCAATTATGAAAAGGTTGCAAATTCATTGTACATTTACAAACAATTGAATGAAACCCAGTAGTATTGACTATTGTGACAGTACCTTCTACAGATTTCATAAACATTGCAAGGAAAAGAATTTCAAGAAGAATAGTCCAGAATCTTCTGTCAATTTTAAGAAAATAAATGCAAATGCAGATATATTGAATAAAATATTAAATCTTTTCAAAGATACTGTGCATTACAGTGATAAAAAATTGGCTGAAATTAATTTGCATTATTCTGCTGACATTAATGAAAACCGGTTTGGGGTTTTTTTAGGACAGAAATCATAACAGAGTTCTCAATGCAAATTATTTAGTGCTCTATCTACTTGCTCCTGTAGAAGATCAGCCTCAGACCTAGGTAAGGTTTTTCATCGAAGATCAAACAGCATGAAGACAATTTTTCTAAGAGCTTTTTTAAAGCAAATATTTTTCTATTATCTTTGCTACAAAAGGCAAAACTGAATAGTTATGAGCAACTAGTAAAGTCTAAAATCTCTACATCTTCTAAATAACTCAATTCCAGAAAATCAGAGTGCTACTTTCTGTAAAACACAATCAAGAAAATGACCTAAGAAGAAATATCTTAAAAAAAGTAAAATCAAAACATAATCTAAACATCTAAGTCTCCCTTTTCTTCATACATCTCACAAAACTGTTTAGAAATATCACTACTCAACTATCCAAGGACACCTTCCTTATTTTAATGATCCATGAAATGTAAGTAATATTTACAGCAATTAAAAAAGTTACATAAAGCTGTTGAAAATGACAGCAGTAAACAAGCAGCGGCTGCCAAAACCATATGGACAAAGGAAGAGTTAGGGAGCAACATAAAATTCAGGGTACAAAACTCTCATTTCTGTTTTGAACATAATAGATGAAAAGTTTGCCTCGGCACCATAGTCAGTATACTAAGTTTTGTGCAGGTCTGAGCTGGGACAAACAACAGTAATAAATGCAGCTGGCTTTCAGGTTAAATACAGTAGACTGATAACTCTCATCTCCAACAATTAAATACTAGTCTATAAACTTCCCATTGACTCTTATAGAATAGCAAAGATGTATTCTGAGAGGTGTATGCCTTAAAGCATGAGGAAAAAACCAAGCTGATGATGTGACTGCGTTACTATGTGATATGCCATTTTGTTTTTGAAAACCCTTCAAATCTGCTTGAGTTTCTTGATATTTTGCAGCCAGGAGATGGAACTGAGAGGACAAATTGCTCATAATCCTGACATATAGGGTATTTCCTTCACTATTTTCCTGGGTCTTGCAAGAAGTTTTTGACAAAATGGAAAGCAGTGGTCATAAAGCAATGTGAATCTTCATGAGTGTTAAAAAAAAAAGCAATCTGACTTTGAAGAATAATTTCAATTTTTACAGACCTGACAATGCCTCATTAGCTTAGAAGACAAAAATACAAGGGAGTCATACTACACTTTTACTGAAAGGGTATGAAGCAGAGCAGTGAAATATTAAATTTTCAAACTGCATTCTATTTCAAGTCAAGATTTGGTAGAAAATGCTTTTTTAAATAGTGGTTATCCTTAGCTGTCAAAACGTTCCTTACGTGCTGTCTGGAAAAATTATCATTCATATTAATTTGTCAGTACTTGTCCCACACTTCACAGTCAGGCAGAATGTTATAATTCAAGTTAAAGTTTGTTTGACAATTATATTTATTGCTCCTAAATACCAACATGTAGACAAAACTTTCCTGATTCTTGATGCTGCTTGCACGTTTTCAAAGCTGTATTTCAGGTTAACCCTTTATAATTTCTGTGTAAAGTTATATTTGGTAGGGGAATGGGATCTATTGTTATGAAGGAGATAGTGTATGTCTTTTAATCTGTCAATTTAGTGATATACATTATTTTTCTGACATGCTACCACATCAAAGAAAGCTAGTCTACAAAAGCCTGACCATCACATTTCAGGTAACTTGCTTTGCATAATGTATCTTCATTAGTGTTTCCATACAAGTTGTCACTATGTCAGTTAAAGATCTTTGTGCATTTCTGTCACTTCATATAGCAAAATGTCAAACTTCCTATCCCACTGAAGACAAAAATGTACACTATGTAATGTAAAATCAAGATGTGCACAACCAGAGGATGACAATATTCTATAAATGGGTAGCTGGTATCAGACTGAAATCCAGAAATTACAGTCTCTTAGGTATAATGGTTTCATTAAAATGTTCAAACAGTGTCTCCAAAGCTAATTTTCTTTCCAAAGTACCCATGCATAGAAAGTACAGCAATAAGACATCCCTCTGCTATGCCTTTCTGAATAGCAGATTAACTGCAGAACTAGAATGATGTCAATTTGTTTCAAAATATTGCAGCAAAGCTTTTGAATGGATGAGCAATTACTAACAGAGGGTGCAATTATAACGGAGTCACAGGGAATGCTTTAATATAGTTCTCCATGTACAAGGAACAACAAGAAAATGTAATGAAAGAGGAATAATGAGACAGCTGGGTTTGACAGCACCTTGGCAGCTGTCACTAAGAAAGTAAGTGCATTAGTTCAGTGGAGTCCATTCTTCAAGAGATCTTCTAAAGAAGGATGAGAAAAATTAGCTTCTTGTCAGAGGGTAGCTGGAAGCATAACCAACAGTGGCTACAGAATATTTATTTGAATCAAAACAAAATTTAATTTTTATGCTAATTTGCACTTAAAAGACAGGCATTTGGGACGTTTTAAACACAAAATCTTTGCATTTCTTCTCTTCTCATCCCAGATCCCCAGGTTGTTTTTTGTTAGCTCTTTGGAGATTATATAAAAATCTACTCACTTGTGACCTCTCTTCCCCACAAGCTCACTCAACAATTCACTCTTGGTTTTGAATTAAATTTTTACAAAGTGCTTTTTGCCATTTGTCACATTAAAGTGGCTTAATAACATTTCAGCACTTGAACAGGTCCTGCCTGGAGCCAGCTGGTCTGCCTAGACAGATTTGGGAGAAAGAAAACTAAGTTTCAGAAGCAATGGGCCAAATTTTCCTTTCAATTATCCATTGTAACCTCATTACACGCAAAATCAATGATTCAATATGCTCCTATGTTTTGCTAGTAGAATCAATATAATTGTCTTTTATGATATTCAAATACTACAAATATGGCAAATGTTTTTATTAAAGACAAACAGCTGCAACAAATCCCCCAAACAGAAAAAACTTTATCTAGGCTACTGCTAAAGTTTGTATTTTGACAAATGTGTTTTCTGAAGTTAACAAAACCCACAAGAAACAAAACTACAAGTTCAAACTGTACTCTGCCCAGTTCTGGACTTCTCAATACAAGAAAAATGTGGACATAACGGAGTCAAACAAAGGGCCACTGAAATGTTTAAAGGACTGGAGCATCTCTCCTATGAGGAATAGCTGAGAGAGCTGAAATTGTTTAGCCAGAAGAGAAGTTCTATCTGAACATCAGCAAACACTTCATCACTGTGAGGGAGAGCAAGCACTGGCACAGGTTGCTCAGAGACATTGTGGAGTTACCATCCTTGGAGATACTCAAAAGCTGTCTGGACATGGTAGTGGTCAAGTGGTTCTAGGTGGCCCTGGTTGAGCAGGGAGGCTGGACCAGATGTACTCCAGAGGTCCCTTCCAATTTCACCCATCATGGATTTTGTGATTCTCTGAAATATTCATATATTTTATACAGAACTATTGAAAATAGGCATGAACAAAAGATATGCAACAACACAAACTGTTTCTTCAGCGCACTGCTTCTACAGCTCCCAAGCAATAAAATCTCTTTGAATTGTCCAAATAACTCACCCAGGAGAAGAAAGGCATCAGCATACCTAAGTTGATAACATAATTTATATTTGAGGCATTTTATTATAGGTTTATATTTGAGGCATTTTATTAACAGGTTTACAATTATTTAAAATTTCAACTTTAAAAGCATTAAAAAAATCCATTAAAAAAACATTCCATCTTTATGAAAAACTTTTTGGGTTTTTTTTGATAAAGGTATAGATAACTGAATTGGAAATCTTGAACAGTCTCAGTGTTCATAAAACTGCTTATCCCAGTGTAATAAAATAATCAGGTTTCAGAACTCCAACACAGTATTCAGCTGTTCACTGTCTTGGAAGTAAAGTTAGATAGACCTTTATCAGCCAAACACTGGATACAGAATCATAGAATAGTTAGGGTTGGAAAGGATCTTAAAATCATCTAGTTCCAACCCCCCCGCCGTAGGGAGGGACGCATCGTCTTTCCTTCCTGCTTTGGAGTTTGAGGTTTTGCCTATTTCCTTCTCCCTGCGCTTTGTGTTTTGTTGTATTTTGCCTATTCCTTCCCAAGAAAGGGCCGAACCAGGCTTTTCTTCCATTATTATTATTATTATTATTTAAAAATGGAGAGAAATGATAATTGATGCCAGAATAAACAAGCAGCGGTCGAGGCGTCGCTGAACACTTTTTGCATGTACGGAGGCGGTCTGCGCTATCTAATAAATCTCGCCATTTAAATGTGCAACCCTTCATTAGAGTGAAAATATGAACAGCTGTAATCGCACATTTACGCCGCTGACAGAGAAAAATCTCCGCACAGTTGTCATTTTTCACGCTGATGAAGAACCGGGAGCAGGTTCGAGCACTGATTCTGTAACTGGGTGGAATTTTATTCCTCCATCCCTTTTTTCTCCCCCCCTCTCCCTCTTTTCACCTCCCTCTTTTCCCCCCTGCCGCCTCTCCCCAGCCACATCCAGTAGTGTAGCAAATTAGCGTCCTTTGCTCACAGCAATGCTCCGCTTTTAGATTATCCTCTGGCTCATCAGAAAAGGAGATTTCTCATGCCAATTGGAGAGCCCCTCTTGGCTGGCGGCTCCTACAGGATTGACCCCCCAAACTGTGGGGAGGATGAATGGTTCCACGGCCCCAGGACATCTGTTCTTCAAGGGATGCTGTGAGCTGGAGTCTGGAACTGATAGGCAAAGAAACACTCCCTACAAATATAGTAAAAGCTCCTCGGTGCAGTAAATCTTATTTCTTACAACTTGGCTTCCAGCACATCTTAGGAGAGAAGAGGGGGGGGGGGTTTGGGTGCTGAGAGGGCAAATGCCTTTTATTTTCTCTTATTGTTTTAATGGTGGAAATGCCCATTTTGAAGAGCCTGGAAAGGCAGGAACTGGAACCACTGCAAAGCATCTTGAAACCTTCCTGTCTTGTTTTTATGGTTTATTGTTTTTTTTGTGGTGGGGGGGGGGGGGGGGGGGGGGGGGGGGGGGGGGGGGGGGGGGGGGGGGGGGGGGGGGGGGGGGGGG
>JBCJKH010000835.1:0-14598 GCA_039877255.1 Loriculus beryllinus
CCCTTCCCTTCCCTTCCCTTCCCTTCCCTTCCTTCCCTTCCCTTCCCTTCCCTTCCCTTCCCTTCCCTTCCCTTCCCGCCTTATTTTTTTTTTTTTTAAGAAAAAGGACTGGGTTTTTTTATTATTATTTTATACCAACACCAAGTTGAAAACATTTGTAGTTATTTAAGTGCTTAAGGAGGATCTGCTTTTTACCTCAGAGTAAGACAGTAAATTCTTCCATGTGTTGACTCCATCAGTTATCCCTACAAGCTTTTCACATGCCTGAGGGGTATTTAGTCAGATGGACTCTCTCTGTTGTAGAGAATTCTCAAGCAAAGGTCAGCCAAACCGGCAGCACTTACTCAAGAACAATATAATGGGTGTGTACGTGTGAACAGTGGGTCAGTGCCATGGTGCTCAGGAAAGAGAGGGTATTTCTTTCCTTTTCAGCTCCTGCAGGAGAGTAACCCTGGTTTCAGAATAGAAGAGCTTTGCTTGCTCCCGCATCTGCACACCATGCAGCAGTGAGAAAGAGGTCTTTCTCCAAACCTGATTTGAGCTTTTCATTCTCCAGACCTTTTAAAACATCATAGTTGCTAATTTATAAGGAAACAATGGGGCAGATCATGAAACAAGGGATGATGTGTCTGGTGGGCTCACTCAAATGCTATTGTGCAGAATGAGAATTTGCCGTCCAGTGGGGCTCTACAGACCGACAACTCTTCAGATTGTATCTGCATTTCACTCCTCTCTTGACATTCATCTTCTCCCTGAATGAAGCATCAGATTTAGCTGGCAGATGGACATGAGCAGTCCCCTACCCAACTACGTCTGATATGTACAGTCACAAGCTGGGAACAGGCTGCAAAGGCGGACATATGAGCCTGTTTTTTAGGGAAGGAGGGCATTTGACATGAGGGAAAATTGTGCAAGTCACACAAGTCACATTGAACAAATGAAAGCTACCTCTCCCTATGGCCACTGAGTACCATGAAAGCTCTTGTTAACCACAAAGCTCAGTGTTCAAATGTCAGTCCCCTTACAACTAATGCACCCTAACAGGGTTATATATGTGAAAAGCCTCACTGGGATCAAAGGAGTTATTTGCCTGCATGCAGTGTCATGCATACACATTTGCAGAATCAGGCCCTCTAGGCACATAGCAGATTTCGTTGCCCTGCATGTTGTTAAGTCACAATCTGACGTGAATTAAGGAAAATGAAGAGAAGCATATGGTTACATGGCAAGAGTGCTGCAGAATGTTTTAAAGTGTTAAAGGTTTAAATCACACCAAGGCTATAAAAATCAACTTTGTTTATGGAGCTGTACAGAGACCTATTGTACTTAATATCGATCAATCCATTGAACACCTGATTCAAAATGTTCAATTGAAAGCTGGGGAAAAGTGCTAAATTGAACAATCTAAATAACCTATGAACCTGACAGTCATAAATCAATGGCAATGTTACACATAGTTAACCCTAACCAGTTAGCAAGTTGTCCCAATTATTATCTGGGTTACCTGGTTAGGAGTTGGTTTACCCTTTTAGAATTGTATTAATATGGAAAATCTTTTTGTGCTGGGTATTCCTCAGTGAACAGAGCACCAGGCTCACTTAAGCCTTTCTTAAGCTTTCCTCCACGGCTTCTGTGCCGCGTAAATCTTGTTTGAATACCAGTATTGAAAAAAGACATTTGAAACTAAGAAACAGGCTTACAAACAGACACATTTTCAACTTCAGGGGACTTAAAAGGTGTTGCTACAAAAGACATGTGATCCACTTTTCAAAGGTGTTTTGTTCTGCATGGAGGGTTATTCACATGCATGGACCTTGACAAACACTGATTCCAGTGCAGTTTTGCTGTTTTTGTCCACAAGCTCCTTGCAGACTTGGAAGGACCATACTTTGTTGGCCCATATTCTCTTATACATGCCTAGCTACATTTGCCTCTCTTTACTTCCTAAAAACAGTAAAAATGCTGAGTTTTCCAGGAAGACTTACGAGAAAGTTTCGTGTCTGTTAAAACATTCTGTTTAGCATTAATTGCATTACACACCTTTAATGTTTTGCTAAATTAGTCCTCCATGAGCTTTTGCATTCTTTTATCCTCTTAGCTTAGGCTGAAAGTGTTTTAATCGCCTGGGTTACACACAAAACTTAAAAAAAAAAAAGATATTGGTATGATGTTGGCTTTTTCTTGCTGTCCACTGGGAGTTCTCCAGTGTTCTCAGACTTACCCAAAAGGAATATTCATGGTTTCGAAATTTCTTCATCCAGCTTTTGTAAAGCTCTTGGTTGCAAATTATGTAGGCCTGCTGATTTAATTTCTTATTTAACATTCCCCTGATTTACTGCTGGAACGAACATCATTGTATTGTCTTCTTATGAAAGAAGTGGTTTTGTCTGTTTTTTATTTCAAACAGAAATCAAGTTTATTTACAGAACACGCAGATTTTTGCATATATTATTGACATGGCTACACTTCTGTGTAGTCAAGAACAAAAATCTTTCTTGTTATCCTTAACTCTGATGAAAAAGTTCACTTCTTGCTTCCATCCTCATAAATTTTCTCAGGTTCTTATCTTCTGTCTAATACTCATGATTTCTAATAAAGACCCTTTTTTTCTTCACAATTATTTTGATTTATGTAGCTGTTTTCACTTTAATGCAAGTCAACATTTAGGCTAGCTGAGCTTTCATTCTTTTTTAAAAACCTCTGGTAAAATGTTTTCAAACACTTTCTAGTTATTATCCACATTTCCTGTCTAATTTCTTTCTCCCAGCTGATTTAGCTCATAATTGTTTTCAGCTTTGCAAAATTGGCTCTTCCAATCCATCAAGTGTACATATTACTGGTCTGGACTTAATTCTGATTATATATAACAAACAGAAGCAAATCATGATCACTTTTATCTGTGCTACTGCTGATTTCTTTAGTCTAGTTCTATGATGTTTTATTTTAATCTATAAGGATAAAATAATGCAATACAGCATTCCAAAAGTGTTGGATGCAGCACTTTTTAAGAAGTTCTTCATTTATGGCATTTTCCAAGGATGCATTAATTTGGTGGCATGAAAACTCCAAACCACGCTATTCAGATTGAAGTGCTGACATTGCATAGTTTATTTTTCTACTTGTTTTATGGATGCTTACTTAAGGAGATAGTTTTCCTCTTCTTTTGATAATTACTTGCAGAAGGCAGTAACAACAGAAAAAAGCCCATGCCTTTTTGTGCTTCTTTGGTACCTCACCATTCTACAAATTAAGAATTGCTTACATATTTGAGTCTACTTCCTAGTTTTGAACTATTTCTTTTATTTTCATGATGTAACAGAATTCAGAAAGTACAAAACTGTTTTATTAAAGGAAGAAGGGTGGCTTGGAAGTGGAATATGTTTAACAGCTCCACCCCAACTGACATTTTAAGAAGGCATGGTGCTTGTCTTAGCTTTTTATAGTTTCTTGGTGCTGTCCTCAATAGATTGCCAGATGGTAAAGTAAATTAGAGAGCCAGGTTTCAGTACAAAACATACCCTAGAAATCAGAAAATGGGCTGCTGAGTGGGAGACACTGCTAATTTCAGTGTGTCTAGGTTTTGGCTCTGTATTGTAATTGTTAATGGTCAAAGTTAGAAATAACAGTCAATTTTGAGCTAGGGATAATGATCTCATTTTGAGTATGTTCTTCATCATGTTTGTTTCCTGCTAGGGATCTTTTAGAGCATTTTGCAGCTACCTCATCTATGATTCTATTCCTCTTTGGTTTGTTGATGTTAAACACTTAAAATACACTTGTGTATTTTTTAATTTTAAACTCTTTTTTTTTTTTTTTTTTCCTGTGGCAATGATTCCATGTTTCAAATTAGATCAATGTTCAATGGAATTGAACTTACATTGTCAAAAATAAATTGAATTTCTCATTGAAATCTGCTTTTCAGAAAACAACCTTTTTGCTTTAGGACTATCACTATAATTAGTAACAATAAAATGATATTTTTGTATGGCCTCTAAATGCTCAAGCAAATGCATCTCTTGGAAAATAGAGATTTGTGAAATGATTTTTTTGATAAAAAATATTGACTCTCTAGTGCCAAATGTTTCATGAATACATTTCAGTCTTTGCCACATTTTATTCTTGTTGCTTTCAAAAAGCTGAATATAAACCGTTCTGATCCTTCCAAAATAACAAGTTTCTATTTATCTGTTTGAAGGAAACTCTTCTCCCTGAATTTGTTTTGTATTATCTCTTCTATCAGAAGACTAGTGTCCTTAAGAATGCAAATGTGATTAACTGAAGAAATGGTAATGTGACACGTCCTTTCACAAGCATCTATCAAAATGAGAACTGGGCAGATCAGTTTTGCTACTCATGGTGGCAATGTTGTTGTGTCAGTGGATGTGGAATGACAGATGGGTGATAGTCATAGAAACTAGGCAGAAAGAGTCAGAGCGGTGAGACAGACACATGTAATTTTTCTGCAACTGGGCCTGAAAATCTTTGGTGACCCTTGCTGTACCCAGCGACGCTGTACTCCAAAGGGAGGGTGACAATGTAACACACAGTACCTCTCTGATACCAAAGGACAGCAATAAGTTTTAAAAGTTCAGGTAGTATCAATATTAACGGCTTCTTTCTGAGGGGCTTTTCTCTGGATTTAAAAATGTTACTGGGCTGTAACTGATTAAGAAAAGAACTGTATTTCTTCATTGCAATATGGTGGTGTTTAAACCATGGTTTTAGATGTGGGATTTCCTCTAACGATGCAAAACACCATGTTAAATAGAGATGACAGAGAATGCCAGTGGATCGGAAAAATTTTTCTGTAGGACAGCTTTCTGAACACAGCCCTCTCCAGCTTTCACATTCTTGCAGGAGAGAAAAACCTACAGTTCAAATTTAGTAGAGCAGCCAAAATGAATTTCTTAGGATTATTTCTAGTTCAAAATTTGCACGATCATTTCACTATGAATGTTTATGAATCCCATTGTACAAGTCCAACCTGTGGAAAGCAGGTGTTCTGCAGAAGTTAAGGTCTGGATTAAAGGTAGACCACGCTGGGAATAACAACACCCTACTGGGAAGTTGCCACAAGCTCACTCCAGAAGCTTCATTCAACCATCCCCTTGTAAGAGATGGGTGTTTATGCTGGTCACATACCAAGCCCAAACTTATTCATACTCTGAAAATATGCTAAGGCAGCGTAGGAAGAGATTAACAAGCCGTAGTGGGTCTGGCTCAGAAGGAGTTAATTTTCCCCATTTCTCTCATAGTGCTGTGCTTTCTGTTGGTAACACACCTGCACTTTGTTTACTGCTGAACAGTGCTCCCACAGCATCAAGACTGTATCTCCAACATCCCCCCCCTCACCAGTAGGATGGAACTAGGACACAGCCAGGACATCTGACTCAAACTGATCAAAGGGATATTCCATAATCTATGATGACTGCTCAGTAATAAAAGCTAAGAGAAAGAAGGAGGGATGACATTAGTTTATTATGATGTTTGTCTTCTGGAGCAACCACTTATGTATACCGAAGCCCTACTTTCCAGGAAGTGGTTGGACATCACCTGCTGATGGGAATTAGAGAGAAAATCTTGTTTTCCTTTGCTTTCAAGTCTGGCCTTTGCTTTTGCTTTATTAAATTGCTTTTATTTTGTCCTACAAGTTTTTTTCATCTTATTTTATTCCTTCCCCCCTCCATCCCATTCTGTCCTGCTGAGGAGGGAAATGATAGAATGGCTTGGTGGCATCTGGCATCCAACAAAGGTCAACCCAACCCACCACACCAGGTCTGCCTGAAATATGCTATAACACAGTCATTGTGCTACTTCTCTGGGTCAGTGCTACTAAAGGCTTAACCAAATCACCATCCAAAGGCTAGCCCTGCTTACTGCTATCTAACATCTAATTTATTTTCCTATGGTAAAACATTCTACTTCACTTGCCATTGGATTTAGAACAAGAAGCTGTAGAGAGAGCACTGTAAAATCAGAGAATAATATGTCTTGAAAAAGTCAAGGATATTCCATAAATAAACATCTGACTTATGTAAGAGTAGTTCTTGCTACAGGATTTAATTAACAAGCAAGTCATGTCTATGTTCCTTACTGGTGGCTGCAGTAATCTTCTTGCTTGGTCCAAAGAGCTGAACATGAATAAGATTGTCACAAAGTGCATGGTGTGAAGGAGAATTTGGCATTTGGGAAAACAGATTTAAAGCAAGCTCAGAAATATCACTGTGAAGTTTTCCCTTTTCAAATGCTGTCACAGTTGGCAGAAAGGAATCAAGAGACTTATTTACAATTTAAATGTAAGCTTGGTCATAGAGGACATTTTTTGCAGGGAGATGTGTATCAAATATGTCCACTGGGTTACAATGTTGGGACCACCCAGGCTTTTGCTAGGGCTAATGTTTACATAAAAAGTTAGAAACAAGCTTCTCTCTAATTAGAGAGACAATATCTAACTAGATGCTAACTTGTTATATACCCTGTAGTCTAGAAGTTAATAGCTTTGACCTCCTTCAGTTTAATCTTAATCTCTTTGACAGAGCAAGTGAACTTTGGGTTATGCTTTACCAAATCACCCCCTTTGTTTTCTTCCCCCCTTATGTTTCTAACAGTGAGTATGTCACATATTGCAGACCCAAATGAAAGCCTTTCTTCTTCAATCAGTCATATCACTAAGTATATAAGCAGAAAAACCCTTGTGATTGACACTGCTTCAACAAAAGCAGATTCAGTTTGCTGATGATAAGAGGCAAAGTCATACAAGCAGTGTTTACAAAGCAGTGAAGGAGAGAAAAAAATTAATGATAAAAGGACTAATCTTATTGTTTTACTAGATGAGAGAATGGTTCTTTATGTTTGCTCTAGCAGAAGCCCACAGATTGCCTTCCACCTCCCTTGTACAATTTTGGCAGCAAAATAATTTCCAGACTGTGTACCAAATGCTGGCTGTTAGATAAAAAAAAGGCTCTGGAAGGCCTTGGAAGCTTCAGAAAGCAGACGACTGCCCACACACGATAGCACAGGCTTGTGCTACCTAGAGTATGCTATATGATTGAATATTATTTCTGTTATGAAGAGGGGATGAGGTATAAGAACAAGGGAAAAAATGCCTTCTGAAGAAAAGAAACAAAGCTATGAAAACCCATATTGAACTGGCCAATCTTGTGTGCTTTCTGCAGTATGGCAATTTCACTGCTATCAGGAGAGTTCTTCCCTCTAAAGGAGACAAGCCCAGGTCAAATCTAACCAAAAAGAACGCCAGTTTTCACCCCATGCTCCTGGTGCTGGAGAGCTTTCATGGTACCACATGGTACTTTCATGGCACAGGGCTCTGCAGTACCATATCCATTTCTTGGTGCCAAATGCTGTAGAGGGATGACTGGGGCAGATTCATAGAATGGTGGTGTAGTTTATGTTGAAGGGGACCTCTGGAGGTCGTATGCCAACTTCAAAGTCAAATTCGGGCTGCAAAGCGCACTCCTGATAATTACTGCCATAAGGCATCATGGTGGCTCACTGGGGCTTTTTTGGGAAAGAAAATATGTTTTAACCTTGTGTGATGGCCGCTATTGACTGTGCAGGAGGCAGGACACAGAATTAAAATCCAGGACTATCTCAGCAGGAGAAGGACAGCATAACCTTGCTTTCCAGCTCCTCTGCTGTTCATTAGTTTCATGGCTTTATTCCTATCTCTTTCTAGCAGGGCTAAGCAGCTTCGTCCTTTCAGCAGCTGAAGTCACACTGCCTTGCCACCATTCACCAAAGGTTGCTGAATGAGCATTGCCAATTTCTTTCTCTTCAAGATGAAGCTTGCCAGTTCAGTTATGTCCTTCAGCAAGCATGAATATTTAGCTATAAAATAACTAGTGGTCATAGTCTTTATTGAGATATGATAGGTTGCACATAGGGTAGGTGAAGTGATGGAGAGCAAGAATAGGCTGTTTTAAAGATCCTCCCCTAAACGTCTCTATGGAGTATGCTCAGTGTATCTATCTAATCTAACTGTCCCCACAGGCAATATGAGAAGCAGCACTAGCACTGAGGGAATAACACAAACCTCAGGTTTCATTGAAACATTTCATTTCATCCCATTCTGCCCCACTAAAAAGCCATTTCCAGTTTTAAAGTACATTACTTGAGTTAAAGATACGAACTCTGCTGGGAGTTAAAAATTGACTTACCAAGCAATGAAACTCAGGCGATTTTAATCTTCTCCAGAACAATTGCAGCTAATGGCAAATAATATAGTGCTTTTCATAGTAAGAAAGCACAAAAAAGGCATTCTGCCATGTATTTCTGAAGCATGTTCAAATCACTGCTGTTTAGCAAGTTACCATACATCAGCAGAGTCACAGGAGCTGTATCTACATATGCTTTTAGCTTATGGAAAATGTGAATATACTTTGCTTAGTGCAAGCTTCTTTCACTATGTGCTAAGATAAGCCAACATTTTAAATATAGATATATTTTTTGCTAGTAAATGCTTGTCTATGGATACATTTAACATCCACAGCACACTTCAGAAGACATAAAGCGATTTGTTAATTTGTGGTAATATGATCAGGTGGCTGAGCTCAGTCTCACATTTGTGCTGCTTCACACTCATGACTTATTTTTGCAAACTTCCATGAATTAATAAATAAGGACTCTGGCAAACTAGCCCTCAATGATTTTTCCATGGAAACATCTGCATTGAAAAATAAAGCCGAGAAACGTTTTGCATTGTCAATTGCTAACAGTTACAGTGCTCCTCCAGTACACTAGTTACAGTAATTTGGGGTTTAGAACAAAAATGAGTAACTGTAACACAGGCACACACACAATCACTATCAGAGAAATCAATCAAAGTGTAATAAACTTTTATTAAAAAAAGGCTTTGCTCTCTGGCAATTCATAAAACAAGTCCTCAGATCTGTACAGACAGTACAAAATAAACATAAAATGATTCTTTAAGGACATAATGAAGGGTTCTGTCAACAACAATAAGAAAACAAAGCATAGATATATGTTAGAGAAAGAAATTGCACATTTTCTGATGTTCAGAAAGCCTCCGGCATTTCTTTGGGGGAAAAAAAATAAAATATGAGTACAAGAGGCAAGAGATGACTTCTCTATCTGAGCAGTGTCTTTTTAGTTTCCTTCCAGTTCTATAATGTTTAAGTCTATCATTGCTCCGAGGGGGTCTTAGTACTCTGTGAAGGTTTTTCCTGGGACTTGGCCATATTCTTAATTTCAGCAGAGTCCACCATACTCCTAGTGTATTACTTCTGAAAGATAGCGGCCTCCTTGTTGTTTAAGCAATGTATTTCCAGCTAATCCTTTTCCAAAAATTATATTTTTTCATTCTATGAAATATTGCTGGTATAACGTATGATATTAAAATAAATGTTATTTATTTTGTTTTCTTTTTGAGTCCCTTTTAAGTATAAAGTTACCAAAGCTATACATTGTATTTGGGTCAAAAGATGATCAGTTGAAATGAGGCGTTTATTTAATAATTATCCATGGAAAATGAGTAGGAGGGCAGAAGGGTGAATTGCAGGTTACTTAATCAGAATTTGAGCTTGATATTCATTGGACATTTGTTATTTTCTCCTTGCAAAAGATTGTGGCTTTTGAACTAAAAGGACCTAAAATGAATTGGAGTCTATTATTTTATCTTAAGATGTATTGATTTTAGAGCAGGCCCCAACCACAGGGGCAAAAAACCTCCATTATGAAAGAAAAATGAGCGATACCTGAATGTTTTCTGAAAAACTGAAGGGAAAAACAAAGCTTAGAGCCCAGCACTACAAAGTCCTTGCTGCATCTTCCATCTGGACCACGCTAAACTCTGTGCCGCTGAAACAGAAGTTAGAAAAGACCTACCTGGTCATCAAATCAATGCCTTTCAGGTACATGGTATTTTCTTACATTCTCTCTCTCATCCTCCTTTCCTCCCTCCTTTTATTCATGTTTCTTTCTTTTGACTTTCTGTTCCTGTCTTCCATTCTTCTGAATACCTTAATTCCCTTATTTGTAAGGATTCAATCAAGAGGACAATTAAAAGGTATTTCCAATGAAAAAAAATATCTGAGATCTTGTCTCAGTTGCCTACTCAACAGTTGCATCTGATCTGTTCTTCCTGCAACAGCTCTCTGGGTGGCTGCAGGCAATTAATCTTCTTTCACTGTTTGTTTTGAAGCTCTTGAGAATTTCCCCTTAGTAGCTACATAAGAGTTTCATTAATACCCAAATGTTTTCAAATTTGTGTCCACATCCTCACATCTAAGTACTTATCATCTACATGTGATGGTTCCCTCTACACAACAGATGATACCTGAAAATGCAGCCTTCCTACTTCAACAGTTACTGTAAAGCCACAGCACCAGAACTCTAGTTTATTGAGAAGACCCAGTTTTCTTGTGTGTAACAAATGAATAAGAGCATTACACCACAGTACAATTGTGGTCTGCAACTTCAAATCAGTCTGAAAGCATTAAGTGCCAAGTAACTGCTAAATATGTAAACATTAGTGTGATTGATCTCTAACAAAACTTGAAATGTAAGAGCTAATATACATAAACATACACCTGTCTGTCTGCATGTTTGTATTGTAACTCAGTTCTTAATGACCCTGGCTTTGTTTCAGTAGGAAATTCTATATTTCTTGTGAAACCTTGACTCTGGTAACTTTTGAATAGCTAATTGGGCCATTCTCCTCCGTTTTTTTTTAACGTTATACCCACTGCTCTTTTTAATGTTATGTTATTATTATTGGTATTATTATAAGGGAAAGATTAGTAGTATTACTATTAAAGTTAACGTGAACATATAAAGAAGCTGCCCTTCCTCCAAAGACAGACCCAGAGACTTCAAAAAAAAAAAAAAAAGGAGAAATTTATGTAATCTTTTAAATTTGAATGCTGTTTGAAAATCATCAGAACCAAGAGGTACTCAGTATATTTAAAGTCAAGGTGCCTAAATATGGAATTAATAGCTCAGTATGAGGCAACTCTTTTGAACAGCTGAAGGTTATAAGTAATAAGGACAGGGATCTAGAATGCAAATTGTTATGCTGCTGTTGAAATAAGCAAACTTTATTATAATGTTTGCTAGGTGACTGCAATCTTTATAGAGACTAAATGTATCCAGGGTTTACTATTGTTGTACTTATAATATTAAGAATTGATAAAACATAAAGTAAGTCACATGGAATAGTAGATAGGGCTATATGGGAGACAGTTTGGAAGTTGATGAATCAGAGCTCCTGCACTAGACCTTGCAGACACTATCTGTGGACTGTGGATCCAAATTTGCCTTTGTTCTTTAGAAGAATGGGAGGTCAGATCTCCAGCTGTTTACTCTAAGCTGCATGGGTACTGCTCTTCTCAAAGATATGGCCAGGGACAGAAGAGCCCAGGGAGACTTATAGCCAAATATTGCAGGATCCTATGCATTGCTACCCACATGAATTCTCCTGCTCCTGGTTTGTTTGGGTGGCATATGATTCTCTTGCGCCTAAGCCTTGGACAAGTCCTCAGCCCTTCTCCAGCAAATCCCCATACTGCTTGGATGTGGGAAAGGTGAATTGACCTTTACTGATAAGACACTGATAGACAAAGCTTTGCAAATTGTGAGTTCCTGCTAGACTCTATGGGGCAACTGATTTCCTATTCTCTGTTTGCATATTCCTTTGGTGCCAAAATGGGCTTTGATGTCAGCAGCGCAGATTTGTTCAGAAAGTCTCTACATTATCAGTACTGAGTTTTGATACTCTCATCATACTGTTTGGATACTGCAGATTCAACAATGTGCTTCACAAAGCAGAACAAGTCCCTTCAAAGGATTGCACTGAGAGCTGAGGAGTGACATGCCAAACACAGACAGTAGAGCTCTGGTGATATAATATTCCTTCTTTGTGGCTGAGGACAGCTGAGTAGGTTACTTAAACTTCAGAGATGTCTGGGAAAACCAGGTACTAATTTTTCACTGTGACATCCTGACAGCAACAAATTCTTGCTACTTATTACAAATTGATATTCAGTTCACCTTCTCAGAGGTGACTTAAGTCAACAACAGTCACATGCTGATAAATGAACATGGGAGCCATGGAAAAGAGGTTTAAATCTCTCTTGGGATGTGCTGCGTCATGTGAAAAGGTGAGAAAAACATACTCCATCTGTGAGGTGAGGAAATAAACATGGCACTGAGCTGCTACTGTGAGCCTGTGTGGTGAGAAATATATTAAACCCCTGCCAAGCAAGGGACCTGTTGTGTGTGAAGATGCTCTGTTTTGTCTCCCTGCCTAGAATTTCTGTAACCCTAGCCCCGAGCTGAGAAATTCCAATCTATGTGACAGTGTTTGAAGTTTACAATGAGGATGTGAGAAAATCACAGCTAACACCCAAGATTTTATTTTTAGTTTTTATTAATTATGTTCATAGCTATAATTTATTAATTAGCACACTATAAATGTACAGGAACACATATATGATGCATTTCATTTTTTCATCTCAATAATTTCTGTTCTTCCTTAAGCCTACTCATTCTTTAAAAAGTATGTAAAACATTGATAAATGGTCAACTATTTCCTAAATTATAGCATTCCTTTCTTGCAAATTAGGATACAGTTAACTAGAAGGTCCTGTAAAATGAGCACCCCATCTAGTTTAGAAATGATGTTACGGTAGCAAAAAATAACTAGCCAATTCAATTATAATTTCAAAAGGTTGAACCCTCACAATATAAGAAATTGATAAGAACTCACTGAAGTGAACGGAAAAACATGCATATCTGTGGACTTTGCGTACACCCCCAAAAGGGAATGATACAAAATTTCACTGAAAATGCATTATGTCCTCATTTAGCGAGAAAGTGTTTAGAAAATTGTTGATCAAGATCACACTTGTTTGTACAGAAATGTTAAATGATGAGCAAAGAAGTGTACATGCACATTTATGTATTTGTGTTCTTGTTCCTTGTTGTAGGTTTTTTAAATTAGTCTTGCAAGATATAGAAGAGTGAAATCTCTCAGGGGCTGCTGTATTCCCTTCATACATATGATGGAGGTGTAAGCAGAGCTTTGACGTTCCTTACACACATGTGTTCACAGTTTCTTTTGCTACAGCAGATGGAGAAAACAAATTTTGTCAGGAATATGTTCTGCATAGGAGACAGAAACCTAGAAGCACATCTGCCTTACAGAACAATGAGCTGCTCTCCTGCTCACTTGTGGCAAAGCCATTATTGAGCTCTAAAGCAGCCGTAGCTCTCAGGTTCTTAAAACCAAGGTCTGAATCAAAAGAAATATCAAAATTCCCTCAGACAGTGCTTCAGTGTGGATATCAGGTGGTCAGTCTAAAATCCTTTGAAGAGCCCTCCCACATTCCAGGGAAGCAGTGCAGCCTAATAACTGTGACAGAGATGAAAGGTTGGGGAGGTTTGATCCAGCAGCTGGAAAACAAGTTGTACTGTTTGAGGCTTTGAGAGTTCAATCTCTTCAGCTTATCTGAGAGAAGACTGAAAGGTGGCTTGATCATTATGTCTAGGTACTTACACATGGAAAAAAGTTCCGAAACAGCCACTTTCCAAGCTTGTTGACAAAGAACTGCTCAAGATCTACGGCAAAAATTTACACAAATTGAGCCTTGAAATAAGTCCTAGCTTTCTAGCAGAGAGTATAACTGAACAAAGTAACAGTCTCCCAAAAGAGTTGAAGGGGCAAAGGACAGCAAGGACTCAACGTGGGTTTAGATTTTTAAAATAAAATTCAAAATTCTTCTAGGAGATATAATTAAATCCACTCTCTGAGAGAAATTCTGTGTCCAGAAGGTATAGGGGCTCAGGTGGAGTCATTGTGGTAGTCTTTTCTGGCCTTAATGCTTGTAAAAATATGTATGCCTTATTTATGTCATCTTTTGTGGACCAGGGAAAAGATAATAAGTTATGCAGAGCCCTTAGAGTGCCCATAACACCTGGAACCCTGTGCTAAGACAATCACTGCAACCAAAGCTTATCAAGACTTCAAGGGATCAGTGAAAAGATTTCTATTGTGCACTGGGCAGATGTATTCTTAGGGCTCATGTCTTGATTTGCCTTTATTTCTTTTTCAGCTTGTTCAGAAACATCAGAGGTTGCTGCACCTGGAGACAGAGCAACAGATGGGTAGGCTGAAGAGGCTGGATTCTATTTTGCACTTATTCATCCAACAGATCTCCAGATTTGTATTTTCAAATTTAAACCAGCAAACACCTTGATTTTTATTGGTTGTATTTCTGGAATTAGTTTAAAATACTTTAATATAACTTTTAACCAGTTACCTGTCCAAAAGTGTTTGGTTACTGGAAACTTTTTATTTTTTCCTTCTCAAACTAGTTAATGAGCCCTTCCACTCAGAAAACCCATGAAATATCATATACTTATAAGAATAGGTTACTGAAGTGGAAAAGATTTGTAGTGATGCCACCAAAGCAGTCTGTGAAAAAAAAAAAAACATACAACCCTCTGAAACAAAAAGTGACATGGCTCTTTGAGAAACAAATAATCATAAAATGCTATAGAAACATTTTGATTCTGAAATATTGGCATGTCCTTAGAGCAGGTTCAGGGTCAAAGAGAAAC
>JBCJKH010000836.1:0-12578 GCA_039877255.1 Loriculus beryllinus
ACAAAAAATGCAAAGGAACAGCAGTATTTTAACTCTTACAATCACAGAACTAAGCAATCCAAAAAGTGTCCTATTGCCATTCAACTCCATCCTAATCCTCTTCTTTAGCAAGAAGGGGATGGCTTAATAAAACAAGGCGACTCCAAGCATGCCTCCAAATACAATCTGTGCCATGGTAAAAACTGCAGTAAGCAGAGAGCTGGAGTGAGTGTGGCATTTCCCAAAGGAACTCTGGGTAATGAATAGAAGCTAAGGAAATGGCTTTCACTGTGTGAATGAAGTAGATAAGCTCATTAGCATAATGCCTTTCAACAGGAAAATTTGGCTTCTGACAAAATTATATTCTGTGAGCCAAGGTCTACTTTGAGTTTGTTTTCACTTTTCTGGAGTGGGATGTGTTTGGATTAAAACACCTTTAAAACACCTGAGCTCCAAAGTCTTTTCATTAATGTCTTTTACAAGGGCACCTCTTGCCAGAAATAGCTGCTTGCTTTGCTTGCCTATTCCCCTTCAAATACTGAGCATTGCAGAAGAGCTTCATCTTCCAGGATGGTCCCTCAGCTGACACAGGAATCCAGAGTGGTGGTGTGCAAGATGCAGTCTCAAGTGCAAGAAGAAGCGATTTTTCAGATTGGTCTATCTGTGCTGGCACCTGCAGTGCCTGACAGGACTTCCAGCTGGAAACCTCACACTCTTCAAGTGATTTTGAACATCTGGTTACTTGTCATCACTATCATAAGTGTTCCCATCCCAAGAATGCCTTTCTCTAAATGTTTTTGTTACAGCTTCATTTGCCTTCACTCAATAAAGCCACACATTTAAGACAAGTTATTTAGATACAGATTTTGGTAACATCTCATTCAGATATTTTTGCAGATGGAATATTTTGGATTTCATCTCAAAATGATTTCCTGGAAGGAAATGCTTCACTTGCAGAAATAATTTCAAGCACTCAAAAGAAACATTCTCTAAACCACCACAATGCCATATCTCAGTCTAGCCCATACAAAAATACATCCAGATCTTTGTGCAATACTGTGATTTCCAGCAAAACAGACTGTTCAGTTCCACTCCTTTGCCATAATGAGTATGAGCAGAACCAGGTATCTCCTGATTCATGGAACTTCTTTACAACCTCATCTTCAGAGCATCTCATCTCTCATTGTAGATGGCACTTCAAGTGCAAGGTAGGATGCTGCTATGGAATGTACCAATAGTGTGCATTAAGTTGTCCTGGAGAAATCTTTTCACTCACCTGAAATCCCATTTACTTGAAATCAGAGTCTCTCCTCTTCAAGTGGTACACAAAAGCCCCCTCAGTTCTCATCCCTTTGACCCTGGGAGTCTGAGTGAACCCTTTCCCTAGTAAGCTGCTAGGCAGGAGCATCTTTTTTTGGAGCTATGTGTTGTTCCATCAGATAGCAAGAGGGAAGCTATTTTCTGATATAAAAGATAGTTTATCTCCCTTGACAGATTTCAAGGCAGTTTTAAAACTCCTAACAGTATGCTGGGTTTTCCCCATTATAGCTCTGATAGAGAAGGAGTGATAAGACATGTCAGCATTATTAACCTGAAAATGTTGCAGAATTCTTGAGATGTAACCCAAAGCCTATTAAAATTCTCCTTATAACCTAGAGGTCACTAAAATAAAGTGAATGTCTTAATGATGCCATGCGCCTTCATCATAGGCACTGGGTGTACAGACACTCTCCCCTTTCTGGCTGAGTGCCCAAAGCCACCAGCACACCTTCACTGAACACACATAGCTAGCTCTTAGCCACAGCTGAGAGGCACAAAGTCTTGATGCCTATGTTAAGACTGTAGCCATCTCAAGCTGACTCTTCCTTATGCCTGACCAGTTGTTGACCAGTACCTCTGGCCAAAGCTTTCACACAAATCACACCTAAGTAGTTCTTTTAATATACTGGAAGTGAAAGCCATCCTTCCTCTAAAGGAGTACTGCATATATTTAAAGAGAGATAGGTTTTCTACATCAAGAATTCACCCTTCCTGGGAACACAAGGGTCATCTTCTAAAGTAATTCTAGATTTACCCAACCCTCATTTAACACATTGCCTTTAACAAGGCAGAGCAGATACCTGAGAGTCAGAGACAGCTGGTTTAGCAGCACAGTGTTCAGGAAGGTGGCCTTTAGTATGAAGGACAGTATCTCTTCAGGTTATAACACCTCCCATGCTCCCTTGTTTCAGACCTTTCTGCCAAGGCCCAAAGCTAAATATGTTATTGACAGCCCATTAGTTAGGCTTGTGCAGTTCTAGTCCTTTTCCTGTTCATAGATTCATGTCAAGAAGCTTCAGATTTTTGCACGTTTCCAAGCAATTTTTCACAAAGCACTACTTTAGTATAATGATAGTTTGAGTCTCATGTTCAGTCTGTGCATAATTTTATTAACCAATTTTACTAAAATTAGAACAAGGAATAACTTTTCTTGCCTATCAAAGGACAAGTGACAGCAAGAGTTGCAGGTTTACCAAACTTAATCACTGATATTCAGCATTTCATCTACCCTGCATCTTTAGCTGTCTCTGTAGGAAGCTGGTGGAAGAAGAGAAAGGGAGGCAAACTGAAATCCCTTTCTGACTGCAAGATTCTCATGGTCTCCAATTCTAAAAGACAAGCATGTGCTTTCCATCCATAGCAGAAGGAAAACAAAAGACCAGGTAAAACTTAAATATTTGCAAGGCCTGGTACCACAAATACAATTAGAGCTGGGGGGAGAGGCAGGAAAAATAACCAATTTAGAGGCAGAAGAATCAATGATCTAAAATCAGCTACTGCTGCCTTGATTAACATAAGTGGGACAGAAAGCTCTGAAGGTTAATACTATTTAGCTGTTGGAACTAGATGATCTTAAGGTCCTTTCCAACCCTAAAGATTCTATGATTCTATGAAAAAAAAAATGAAGTTTCAAAAGAACTGGAAAATAGCTTAAGAATGTAGCAGGTACAGAGGTTTGGAGCATGTGGATGTGGCTATCTGCACACATGTAAAATTTGATGAAGGTTTCTTTTAATACTATGGAGTATTCTTTTGACTCTGACATGAGCTTAAGCAGTGATTCAGGTTATCCTGAATTTCTAATCTTGAGGTTAATTGACAGTTGTCACTGAGAATGCCTCTACTAATTGGCAAGCTTGATTAGACTTCAAATCTTTGGCACTAAGCCTCCATATTTGGACAAAAAACATCTTCCCCCAACCATAACATACAACCAAGTTAAGTTAATGACCTTTTTGCTCCATTTCGATTGCTATGCATTATAAGTTGAATTTGATCATTCATTTCTCGTATTTTTTGATATCACAAATGTAAAAGAATAACATATATTTAGTCAATAACATTAATTAAAAAAAAAAAATCTTAAGTCTGTTCCTAACTCTGAAACAATCTGTGCAAATTTGCACAGACAAGGATGGTAACAAGGAGAATGCCCTGGCCAGGGATTTCCAGACACAGTTCTGTCACAATCAGGGGCTGGTAGACATTTCACTGTTTTCACTTGCTCTCCTGTTTGCTCTTTCTGGCAGATATCAGATCTTTTATGTGTTTGCATAACTCCAAGCACAAGCTGGCACTGATCTCAACTGAAGCTTTTGAGTTCCAGTATCAAAATGCTAACAAATCCAGAGTACACTGAAAAACACCCAGGAATTTTGTTTTGTATTAATATAGATTCACTTAATGGAAAAAATTGAAAGTTACACTACAATCTCGGAATGTTTCTTCTATACATTATTCAGCCATACAGACTTGGCTGAGCTAAACATTTAATTACAGATTCTTTCTCTTTTTTGTTTCCCCGATGACATTTAATCCTTTCAGCTGTTATAAATGACTCCAGAATTGGGTGCTCTTTAACCAAACCACAAGTTTTTTCATAACCTTTTTTTTAATCGGACTGTTTGGGGATCCTGGTGGGTTTTTTTTCTTTAATCAAAGCACTGGGTCAAATTGACCAACTGGCATAAACAGACCTGACTGCATTGAGAGCTGTGGGGTTATGTTCATTGAATATGCTGCCTTCATTTTACTCCTCTGAGAAATCAAAAGAGTGGCTCTTTTCTTGCCAAGCCCCTTTATGCCCTTTCTCTACCAGAAAGCAGATTAGATTTCCCCCAGTTCTCTTCCCCTGAAACCCTTGCCTACCAGGACCAGCCTTAATTTTCCCACGCTCTGTCATCTCCACTTGTGAAAAGTACCAAAAGTAAATATTTCACTCCTCTACTCCTTTTTCAGAGAGCAGCAGAAATCCAGCCAGACTGCACAATTGGATTATCCTCATCCAAGGATACAGACATCTATCATTTACTAACTCTTAAAGTCAAACAAGTTATGCAGAGCTCTGTGCAACACTCCTTTATTCAGTCAGGCCGGCGAATGGGAAATGACAACAGCAGCACAATAAATTTTGGGCCCTTTCAAGATGCTGACTTTAAATGTATTTTCACAGGCACAATGCAACCCCTGCCTCTTTACCACTTCTTCCTCAGTGGTTTGGGTCACATTCAGATGCACAATAACAGACACAGTATTGAGTGTCTGAATCCCAAATGTACCAAAATGAGTTTAGTCATGCTCAGCAGACCTGATCTAATAGCTGTGGAGCTAACAGAAAGAGTCCTCCTAGTAACTGTAGTTAGCTTTGGAGCAGGGTTCATGTGAGAAGTGGTATCAGAATCCATACCTGTGCTGGATCACTGGGCTCAGAGCCTGCACAAAGAAGCCACAGACAAGTTTGCTCCAGTGTGTTTCTCCCACATCCTGTTAAATGCTAGAGGCCAATTTCAGCACACAGGGAAATACCTCAGGTGTTGCACTCCTTGCTCTGTCAAGCACATCTGCTCCCAAATGCCTGCCCATACAACAGAATGAGTTACAGGCCAGGGTGCAAGACAAGCATAGCCTGCTGTTAGAGAGCAAGGGGACACTGAGCCAAACCACAGCTAAACCTTGTGCCCTAGAGAGGGTCACAAATTGGATTTTACTTACTCACATCTGCTTTATGGGGGGGGGGGGGGTGCAAAGGCTGCAGTGCTGCTGATGGAAGAGTTGAACATCAACACTTAAGCTGAGAAATTACTGTGATGGGTTGCATATTACAAAGGCACAGTGCAGGGAAAAGTCTTGCTCTTACTTCTGATTGCATCCCAATAAGAACAATGTTTGATAGCAACAAAGACATAAGCTCATCCACTCATTCCTGAGCCCTCAGTGGATTTGATCTCCTGCTTACAGCTTATCTTAACCCTATGGGAAGGGAGGGCATGCCCTGAAGTACGTGATACTGGTGGGACAGTCTTTCTGGGAAACTAAGGAAGGACTCACTGTGTAGAAGATAACTGCTTAGAATACTTCAAACATCTTTTCTCCCAAGCATGTCTGCTACGCTCACGTCCTGTTCACCTTGCCCAGTTCTTTGTTCTGTTTCTGTTTATATCTTGGCCATTCCCGTCTAAGCCACAGCAGTCAGCAGCATGGCAGTATCTGGCTTTCCATACAGGTTATAGGGACAAAGGATACCATGGAGGCTTTTCTAAGAAAAGAATTTATTCTGCAGAAGTTTCTTTCATGCTGTCTGTACAACTGCTCATCCATCTGACCGTCAGATTCCTACTTCTAGGAACTTAATTTTCCCTCAGACTGACAGAAGGCTCAGAGATAATTAAATACTGAGAAATCATAGGGAAAAAAATATGCTGGAAATGGGAAGAGACAGAGCCAAATTAGTGCCTCAGCTGTCATGTGAGCTGAAAAAGAATACCTGCTTTTCATGGCAAGCAGGCCTCTCAGCATCAGCACATATGAACCAACCTGCCACAACAAGTACCAACTCATGACTGCCAAGTAGTTAAAGGGCACGGAGGAAGGGGAGAGGAACCCAGTGGTCATGTGGGAAGAGCTAATGTTATGAAGGGAGAGGCAGAGGTTAGAAAAGTAGGATACAAATCCAGTGGCTCATTAGTTCTGCTGCTTATAGAACAATTGCCTGGCATCACCTTCATTGCTGGCTGCTGAAACAGCAAAGTTTAGCTCAAAATGTCACGAACACCTTTCTAATACCCTATCAAAGAATAACACCTTTTTAGCAAGCCAAAAGGCAGCAAAACAGCCCCAATAGGCAGGAACAACCTCCCTCCCCAGCAACCATGAAAATGAGCAAGGTCAGACACCAAAAGCACCATGTTTATGATCTAAGCCAAATTCCACTCATGTTAGTGGGAAAACGCTTAATGCCCTTCAGTTGTGACCTCTAGCCACCCCTCCTCACACCTTCAAGATCAAAGCTGACAGCAAAACAATGCTGTTTCTGCCCCAGCTTCATTTTGACATCAGAAGAGCCTGTGTTGGGTGCCTGAAGTCCGTTACTGCAAATAACCTTTGCATATAACTTTGAGTGGTGTCTCCTTCAGTCTTAGCCCTTCCACTGGAGCCTTTTCTGTGACCCTGGTAGGCCCAGAGCCAGGGAGTCCAGTTGGCATGTGCCTCATCCACACCAGAACCTGCAAAGCATCCAGGAATGAGGCACCAAACACCTTTCACACTCCCTATCCTCCAAGAGGTCTCATAGTGATTTCAGCACGGATCCCCAGTGTCTATGTTGGCTACCTTCCTACACTGACCAGTTTCAGAAGTACAGCTACAAGAGTTTTCTACAGTGCTCCCAAAGGTTATTAAAACACATGCAAACACACTTGCAAAATGACTCAGGTTACAAAATCAGGGATGCCCAACAAGGAGCATGAGCTCTGAGGGCTCACTATTAAGTGATAAAATATGATCAGGCAGCATCGTCTTTGTGAAGAGGTGACACTATTAGAAAGAGCCAGCATAGCCACGATCCAGGTCCCATTTCCCCTCTTCTGCAAAGGTCTGGCACCCTCCCAGTATGTCCTTTATGGACACCTTATTCCTCTGCAAACCTTTTTCTCCTCTGTCATCTCACTTTTCTCCCCTTACCAGCCATACATTTTGACCCTCACCCACTGTCTTCTCCCTGTCAGCTTCTTAGGCAACAAGTGTTTCTGGCTCCCTCTTTGCTCCTTTCTGGTTCCCAAAACACTGAAGAGATGTAGCTGCCAACTAAGAGAGTCTCCCATAACTCCCTGTCAGGCTTAACACAGCCCATTCAAACTCACAGGGAAGCATCTGTCAGCTATCTGCCGACCACTTGGCTGTGAAAACAGCAAAGAAATGAAAGAATCTCACTACTTATCTTTACAGCAGCAAATGTGCACTGGAGATGGGCACCACTTTATGCCACCATGAACACAGAAATGGGGATCTGTGGGAGACTTCAGCATATGACACTGCATGCACAGACCCCTGGTTTCGTCCAGAACAGGGGGACAACACCATCCTTCACACCAGGAGGCACTTCTCTTGCAGCTCTCACTCTTACAGCTCAGCCAGAACCAAGATGAACCTGCTACTTAGACCACATGGAGAGCACAGTGACCTCCCACTGCATTTCTTCTGCTTCTCCATCCAGCTTTACTTAGCTGACATAACTGACCTACTGGAGACAAGTTTGAGAGAGGATGAGAAACCTTTGTGCACCTAATTGGACCTCATGTCCCTGTCTTTTAATGCTGACAATAAACTGGGACATCAAGCACAACAGCTGGATATGCTTTGGTGAGGATTCCTCATAGCAGACAGGAAAGCAGCCTCCTGAGGACTTAAGGAATTTCCCATTTCTGCAGCAGCTCTAAGCTTGAATCCCATGTGTACTGCTTCTTAGACTCTGGCACTTGGACAGTCCACAGCAGCAGCAGCAAGATTCATTTGCCCCCTCTTCAGAGTGGCAAGCCAAGTGGTACAGTGGCTGCTTTTCCACAGCCTAGGGAAGGCAGCACCTCAGGTACAATCTTGGCACATGCCCACAAAGCTACCATGCTCCAGATTCCCAAGATGAGGGGAAAAAAAACCTCGTGCAGAAGTCAAACAGGAGAAAAGAAGGAGGAATAGGATAGTAAAACCCTCTAAATCAGAGCAAGGCAGACATTTTTCAGTTGACAAGTTTAAAATGAGCCTTCTCCTGAATTGCTCCTGCCTCAGAGCAAGAGGAGCAAACTGCATGGAATGCAGCACAACACAGTGCTATGCCAACATCAGCACTGGCTCCATCAGTATACATTTAAAGGGGGGGTCAAATCTCTGCTCTGGCACTCCTTCCAGCTCTGCTGGTGCAAGACGGTTCTGTTTTTTCTTACTAACCCTCGGCTTGTCTTGAGCAAGGCCTGCTAAACTCAGCAGAACACACACCACAGAGACCAGTCTGGCATATGGGTGGTCAGTGAGCACATGAGATTCGTTTGACTCAGAACCCACCCACAACCCTGGTGAAAAAGAGAAAGCAGTGACTCAACAAAGCCCTGTGTGCTTGTCAGGTCTTCCCTGTCACTTCCCTCTTGACATTTCCATAATCCTGCTGTGCCTGCAATTAAGAATTTAAACAAAATGCCTGCTGCTTTCCTCCTCCTTCATAACACAGAGTAACAAAACTCCACAGGCACCAACTCCTGCTGAAATGAAATGATAGAAATGAGCATCCGAGGTCAGAGGCTTTTTCACAGCTGCTGAGGGATGCGAGAGATGAAAGGACAGGCGTGTCAGAATTCCCTCCTCAGGATGTGAAAGTGTAGCACGCAGCCCGATTACATATTTATTTATGGGGAGATACACTGATAGCATCTGTCAAACCTCATTGCAGAGCTAGGGATTGTGCTAGTCAAACCGTACTCAGCCCTGCGAATTGCCTTCCTGGTCCAACAGTAATCACCATAAAGGCAGTGGCAGGTGGGTTTAAAGGTCAGATGAGCCATTCCTAGTGGAAGCCAAGGCACAGAAGCCTCTCCTGCCTGCAGGGCTATTACACCTTCAGTTCAGAGACAGCCTGCAGACACGCAGAGCCTAAATTTCAGCAGCTTTTATTCTAAGATCAATTATTTTCTTCTGGCATCAAACACAAAGATGGGAGGGGATTAAAAGCAGCCTCCAAATCCTCACTCCATAGCTCCTAAAAGAAAAGATGTTCTCCAATCCAGTGTATTCCATAGTCTCAGTGATACGTACTTGGTATACTTCAGGAAGGGTCTCCTTTCTAACTATAGCAGCTTGTGAAGGGCTTATGGAATAAACAGGATGCTCAACATCTGCCAGGAGCTGGCAGGCACCATTGATACATCAGCCACGCTAGTACGTACCAAACCCAGACACAGTCCTAATATTTTACATCACAACTTGTGCTGCACATGAACCAAATGTCATTGTTCTCCCCAGAAATACATCATTTGCCCTTCTAAGTGACCTAGCCCTTGCTAAAACATTTCAGTAGCCCTGACTGCTCCTTCTGATGCATGGTTTCTTGCAACAATGAATATTAGTGGTGCTGCCCATTTGCCATCCTCTAATGGGCGCTTCCAAAATCCCTCATCATCTCCCTTAGTTTTGACTGACCGATATAATTATGTCACATGCATATCTTGCCAACCTAATTCCATATTGATAAATGTCTTTACTTCAAATAATGAATGGGGAGAGCCAGGGACAATAATTGCTCGTTATTTTCCCATTATTTTTGCTTTGGTGATATGTAAATGAACCAAAGATCTTTGCAGTTCTCTATTTTGACAATTCAATGGCATTAGCCATTTCAGCAGTTGCTTTAACAAGTCTAATTTGCTAAGTTTATTTCCAAGGAATTATGCCACCAGCAATTTGTCTATTTACTCACAATCCCTTTGGCATTCAGTCTGCAATTGTCTGTCTGTACACCCCACTACAGAGGCTCAGGATTTTGCCAGCTCCTGTCCTGTGATCCTTATTCTACACAATACAAAAGAATAACAATTTAAAAAGAAATCAATAAAAACATCACAACCCTAAAAAGACCAGGCAAAAAAACCTATGACTGACACCCAGTCCATCACAGCAATTGGCACCTCCTGACCAATTCTCCCCCAGTTTATATACTGGGTATGACCTGCTGTGGTATGTAATATTTCTCTAGCTAGTCTGAGTCAGCTGTCCCATCTATGCTCCCTCCTGGTTTCTTGTGCCCCTCCTCACTGGCAGAGCATGAGAGACTGACAAGCACTTGATCAGGGCAAGTGCTACTAGACAACAACTAAGACACCAGCATGTTATCATTATTCTCCCACTAAACCCAAACCACAGCATTGTACCAGCTACTAGGAAGAAAATATACTCTATCCCAGCCAGAACCAGGACCAATATCCATTTGGACAATCTGGCAGAGCAAAATGAATTCACCCATTTATGTATTCATCTAGTTAGCTAATGCCCATTTTGCACTACTGAAGCTCTGCGTACCTACGCTCAGCTAGGCCAGAAAGCTCCAGCAAAGGATCAGGCTCTTTCTACTGTGCCACAGCATTAGTCCTTCATGCTGCTAACAACAGCTATGGTACAGCTCTGGAGGTCACTCTTCACAACTGAAAGGTAAAGATGGGAAAGAAACAGGCCATCCTCAGAAGCTGGTACTGAAAGACTCACAGCAAAAAATGTTTTGCTAAAGAGTCATTAGAACAAATGCTGCAGTTGAACCCACTACTCTCCAGTGTGGGAGCCCTACAAAAGGGGAATTCATATCTTGAAAAGCTAAAGACTTCTGGAAGCCCATGTATATATTGCTTTATATTTTACATTGTGAGCATTTAGTGTTGCTGTAAGGGTGACAGAAGAAGCAGAAGTGCCTCAAGATGCATAAACAGTAATTAGTGTTGTGCCATCAGACTGCTCAAACACAAGAAAACATACTTTAATGCCTCACAAATCACCCTGTTTCTGGAGTTAATGGGTATTGATCATTCTGCTCCAGTACTTCCACCTGCTCACTGACCATTAACCCATTGCTGCTGGAATTAGAGATGTCACACATCCATCAGCGCGAAGACAGACACACACAAAGATCTTTGAGCCAATTCACAACCAAAACAGGGACAAGTTCAGGATCTTGTCACCACCTTCAGCAAAGGAAAAAAAAGGTAGCTGTCAACCAGGTGTCTGTAATCAAGAGGTCACAAATCCAATCATTTTACCCTACCGAAGAGCTGCTAGATGAGAAGTCCAGCAGACAAACAATACTTTTCCTTTGATTGATTTACACATTGTGAAAGTTGGAGTCAAGAAGAAGAGAGCAAAGAGAAACCTATTCTGGCTTGACTACAGTATCTGCTTCAACAGAATTGAAAAAGTCCTTTTGGAATGCTTCTAAACTTCTCAAAGAAGTTAAAGAAAGGTCTGAAATGAAAAGTCAGCTCAACAGAAAAGCAGCAAAAAGGAAGAGTTTGCAAAAACGTCAGCAGAAAATCCTTGTATTTTTCTCCCCAGGGGTTTTTGTTATAAAACAATCTGGTGCAATCACTCAAGAGTCATGATTAGCACCTGTGTTAGCAAATCTTCATTTGGTGCAGAAACAAAATGCATTAAAATGCCTCCAAGCACAGCTCATATGAGCAGAGGAGGGCCCAGCTCTGAATTGGTAAGAAATCAGTTTCCTTTACACACTTCAAATAGCTTTGCAGAGAATTATCCCTCCCTTGGCTGGCCTGATGCAGACTATGAGGGAAGGAGGAACAGTGACCACAGGCTTCTCCCTCCCTCTTTTCCTTCTATAGGCCATACTTTTGCACTATATTGACCCATACAGAACAGTAGCAGCTACAGGGTAGCACTGACCTTCATTCATAAGGGAATGACATCAACTCTTGACTAGCATTAGATGCTGGACTTTCAAGCACAGTTTAAGGTGACTGCAGCAGTTTCTGGACATAGAAGTGTGACCTAAGCTGCCTTTACCAGGCATCTCACTTGGAAACAAGCAAGTATCATACACCTGCGTGCTTTGCATTCCTCTGTCTCTCAGGAATGCCCTATGTGATTTTATGCACTGTGACAGCTAGAACAGCTATGCACCTTCTGGGCCACTGTCAACTTGCAGGGCACTAAAAGAATTCAACTTCTCTATGCTCACTTAATTACTAAGAATACAGAGGCTTTGCTGGCCTTCTCCCCCTAACCACCCCAGATTCTTCACATTCGCCATATTCTTCTTATCGAGATAGTGCCAAACTATTCCATGCATTTGCTGTAATTCTTCAGCACCTGGTTTGCACATACCACTGCTCTTTGCACACTGTGTCAACTATTGCCACAACAACTTATTGTATCATACGCAGTATTTCCACAGCTCGTGCTAAAGGGCCAATTCTGCAACCGGTTGCATATGAGCAAGCAACAGAAACTTATTATCTGAGATACAATCAACATGAATAAGAGTATTAGTCCCAACATGGACCTGAGCACTTCAGATCTGCACCAGTTCTGGACTTCAAGGGCTGTCCAACAAGGTAATCATAGAATAGTTAGGGTTGGAAAAGACCCCAGGATCACCCAGTTCCAACCCCCCTGCCATCAGCAGGGACACCTCACACCAAATCATGTCATGCAAGGCTTTGTCCAACCTGGCCTTGAACACTGCCAGGGATGGAGCATTCACAACTTCCTTGGGCAGCCCATTCCAGTGCCTCACC
>JBCJKH010000840.1:0-18488 GCA_039877255.1 Loriculus beryllinus
AGGAGGTTGTGGATGCTCCATCCCTGAAAGTGTTCAAAGTGTTCAAAGCCAGATTGGACAAAGCCATGGTTTAGTGTGAGGTGTCCCTGCTTATGGCAGGAGGGTTGGAACCAGATGATCTTAAGGTCCTTTCCAACCCTAACTATTCTATGATTCTGTGATTCTAAGAACATGTGTCAAAAATACTAGTTTTGCCATTAAATGAAAAACCCTGTCTGTCCCTCAGAAAGAGTTTGTGTGTGGTACCAAGTTTCCCAATTGGCACCTTCTTGGTCTGCCAGCCTGAACGGAATTACAGGTCTTTAGTAATCTGCATCAGCTCTGGAAAGACATAGTGCTTTTTAACAAGGAGGGCTAGATAATATCCAGCTTTTGGAGGAGTGACAGGGGAGTCCCAGAATGAGTCATTCTTTTGGTTGTTTTTACGTGGCACCTGGCTAGAAAATGCTCCTGGCCTGAAACTATAGAGTGAGAGCAATAAATGAAGATGTTGATGTATTTTCCTCTAAAGCATTAGTAGCAAAATGAAAGATTGCCTTCTCCCGGGTAAGGAACCAGCCTACCTAAGGGAGAGGAAATACATAAGAGTCGCAATACCAGTGACAGTAAGTGCAGCTGCTTGGGGTACATAGTCTCTTAAAAAGATGCACTGAGTTTTCTTGTTCTGCATTCTGTGACCAGAAGTGCATCCATCAGATAAACCAAATGTGGTCATTCACATTGCATGACAAGGGACCACTGCGGAAGCTCTGTAAGTATTCATTTCTCAAGATATGCTATGTCTCATGACCAAAATGCAGGTAACATTAATTTATTATTTTTATTAATTTTAATTAATTAAATTAATTAAATTTATTAATTTTTAACATTAATTTATTATGAGGAAGTAAATGTGAGACATTTAAAAAAGAAGGCAGCAAAAAATAGGTTGAATTGGTATATTATGTGTAAGCTAAAGACTATAGGAGAGGCTCAGCAAACAGGGGCAAGAGCCATCTATTCTAAATAAAGTTGTTATGAGAATGTCATCTCAGAGACCACAAAGTAGACATAACCCATTCTACGGACATTCTAAACTATTTGGAAAGGCGATTATTAAATTTTATTTTAAAATTTTATTTTAAAATTTAAAACTATGATTTTTCAAGCAATATACTCTAATCTGCATATATACCCAACCTAATCCAACTGGATGAGTTTTAGTTTTCTAAATGAAAGTAGCATTTAGCACTCCAACCTATGTCCATTAAATGTTCATGAAGAACTTTACTAAGGTTCATAGCAAAGAGCTTTCCCTTTTTGCACATGGATCCGTCTTCTTGGACATGCTACTTCCTTCAGGCCTTTAATAATGGAATCTTCCAACATTTTCAGAAATGTTATATACTGTACAAGAGTTGCTTTATGCCCAAACCTTGTTCTTTTGATGCTACTATTTCCTGAATCATTACTTATTATTTGTTTTCCAATTTCAAATATGCAGTCAGAATTACATTAAACAAAGAGAAACCATAAAGTAAAATCCTGGCATAATTGTGTTAGTTACAATCGATTTCAGACCTAAAGTTCAGGCCAGTATTTAGTCTTTTCTTCTGAAATTCTGAACACCCTGACTCTTTCTGTTCGTTTGTTTGTTTGTTTGTTCTAAAGGCACATCGAGATGATGGAGAGGTAGGAAGCTGTTTTGATACAGCCCTTGCCTGTCTCAGTATCATTTGCATTTCATGAATTGCTGGATTGTGGAACCTTGTTCACCCTAGGATCTTGGGAAAAGGAGTGCATCATATGAATCTCACTGGGACTAGGGAACAAAGGCCAGAGAACAGAAAAACAAATATCTTACAGAGAAGAAAAAAAGAAGGAAATCATGTCTGCAGAAGGGATTAGCATTTCCATTTTGCTCATCAAAGTTAAACAAAATACAAAAGAAGGATTTAGAGTGTTCCAACTGTTCAAATCACTATAAACAGGAGGAAAAAGAGAGTTAAACAAAAAATGTGAAATAGCTACAATTGGTTTTACTAATAAAGACTTATTTAGGTTTAGTTATTTCTGCATAAACGGTAAATGCAAGAAAGAGAAAAAGTTTTTTAGTGAGTCACAGAAAGAATTAAAAAAATCAATCACATATGAATAGCTTGAGAACCTTATTTCACTCTTTAGTTTCCCCGATTTTCAGTTCTGCATGACGAATTCTTTCAATTCACATGCCCTTAAAAGCTGTTATTCTTTTGCTTTTAAAGTTACTTTTATTGTCACCTCTTACTTCTATGGTTGATTAGGCAGATTAGAATGTCAAATTTTGCAGTATAAGACTTTTTTCCTGTCATTCGAATATCGATTTTCATACTTCCTGTCCAGCTGTCTTTTTTTTTTGTTTTGTTTTGTTTTGGTTTGGTTTGGTTGGTTTGTTAAATCATCCAGAACAAAATAACTTGCATATGTAAAATTTGTCAGACATATGCTGAATCTGGTTAATATTGATTACTAACAATGAAATCTCAGAATACTTTAATGCAGTCTCGTCCACCAAACTATGATACTTTTCTAAATGTGCATCCAGGATATTGTTTTGTTTCATACGTAAACCCCATATCTATTTAGACTCTTAGTCACCATTGCATTCCATACACTTTGAATTTCTAAGTTGTTAAGAATAAAGTATTAACAGGGACAATGCACATTTACAATTAAGTCAAACAACAAATCCATAGATACAGCAACGTGAATAGATGGCTCCAACTTTTGTTTTGAAAAGGATGATTTAGAACCTGCAATGTCTGCTTTGCTTCTGAAATTATTAAACTTTATTGCAAACTATGAACATGATCCAAAAGCTGTTACTTTTAATTATCTTTAGCCAGGTTTGTTGGCATGACTATCCTGTGAAATTCAAAGATTCTCCTTAAATACACTTCCAATTATACATCTCTAACATTTGTTAGTATAATCAGCCTACAAGTAAAATCCATCACAGCATGCTGTTCATTCTTTCTGTATGTTATAAATTTTCAAGAAGATGAAAAGTTTGTCAGATTATTACTGCATATTATATACGAATAAACCATATGGTTAAGTCACTAAAACACTTAGAATATTAGAGAGCTCTGACTATCCAAACTCTGATAAAACAAGCCTGAAACAGCTTTTATAATAAATTATATTCCTTTTACTTCTTTTTATTTGATTTAAATGTTTTAAGAGAATATGCTTTTCTCAGGATATTTAGTAATTTTGGTTTGGACACAATCAGCAGGTGATACTGTAATGCAATCTAAATAGAGGTAGGTCCTTAAGATACATAATATTTTATCTTGTTCCATGTAAATGGGTATTAGAGAGATGGAGAGATGTATTTTCTGAAGATTTTGCTGGAGAATAATGGGTCAGTTTTTTTCTACTTTTTTTCCAATCCTTTCATACTTTTGAAATAAATTGAATGACAACAAGTGTGCATTTTGTGTTTCATTGGTCTATCAGCTATGTTCACACACATATATATGCAGGTTATACTGCTTGTTAATGAAGGCAGTATCAGGAATTCCCACTGAAGCCAGAAACAGGACTGAGAGCCTCAGACTCCCATACTTGGGTTACATTAGACAGACTGCCATTCTTCTAAAACCAAATTTACAGTTTGCTGTTTAAGAGGTATAATTTGCATCAGTTTTGAGGAGTTGGGAAAGAAATTTCTGTTCTTTCTTTAATCATGGTTGACCATAAGATAGCACTGCTGAGTATGCAAGCATGTGGCATTGCAGAATGTTTTTTATTAACATCCAGAGTTATTGTCTGCTGTTCCAGTCCAGGCTGCTGACTGGTGGTGTTAGACCCTTTGAGGAAAATGCAGTTCCTGGCCCCAGAGATGGAAAACTTCAGCTTGTATTTTGCTTAACTAAACAAGTACAGTTCAGAGCTGGGTTATCATATTTATCGCTAAGAGATGTATGATGTTTTGCTTGGGATAGAAAAATAAACCAGAAACAAGGTTCAATAAGACAAGGATTTGGAATTCACAAAAGCACAGGCTTTGTATTGTATATTGTATGTTGACATACCCATATTTTCAAAAGAAATTGTGAAGACCATTACACTATACTTATTTCATGAATAGAGACTGTAAAAGATTTTATGCAGCATAATGAGTTTATAATTATATTAATTAATATCTATGCTTCCAAAATGTTCAAAAAATGCATGTAAACAGGATAACATGATTGTTTGCATTTGAATGCCATCATGTAATCCTACAGTTGCAACATAAAAATTACCTCTGCTTTCATTGAATTTGTTGTAAAATGATTTAATATTAATTGCTTGTAATATCTTATATTTTACAACATCAGTGCAACTCATTAGCAAGTAATTCTCACCTACAGTGATCCACATAAATTATAATTACTGACACCTGTAGAACATAATCTGGGAATTATTAGTGCAGCGTATAAACCACTGATTATCACACTTCACTCAGACACCAGTGTGTCAGATATGCAGTTGGCATTCATGTTATGTGACTAGTTGCATCCTTCAATGTCAGTTATGCACTGTCTCCTTTTGATTGTCTAACAGTAGCCATGTTAACGTCTCTGATGGTACTGATCTCAAGGAAAGCTCTACTGACATTAACCTACATAGCTCTGGTCTGGCATTTTGGAAATATATTCATTCTTTTAACCTATTGTGGAATCAAGGATTGAACATAAGAGTGTATTCTTCCTCTGGACAACAGAAAAAAGCTAGAAAAATGCTCATTATAAAGCTGATGTACGAACAATAAAATAGCTCCCTTTTTTCTTCAACAATTCTTATAGATGTTTTCAAACAATAAAACCAAAAAAATTGTCTTTCATCTTAAAAGTTATTTTAAATTCTAATAAAAATCATTTTTATCCCAGTGTAAAAGCAAGGAACAAATTGTGTATATTATTGAAATATATTTATAAAATATGAAAATTGTAAATCTAAGTTTAAGGTTCTCAAAATATGCAGGTCTGCAAAGCAAATTATTTTTCTAATTAATTTAAGCATGTACACTGTATATTATAACTGCATATGATAGTTGAAAGTGATTGTAGCAAAATAGATCAATCATTATATCCAGAGTTGAGCTGAATTTCAACAAGACTGCTATTCCCAGTCCAGCTGATTGCCTACACTTTGCTCTCTCACCATTACTCTAATAACATGGATATGATCTTTTGAAATTGCATATGTTTTCATAGAGTGTTTTTCTTCCCCTCCCCCTCGTTACAGTCTCCAAGTTTTATTTTCTGTTAACCACCAGTTTCTGATTTTGAAATATTTTATATTATTGAAAAAAAAAAAAAAAAAGAAAAAGGCTGTCATCCAGGCTCGCTTGCACAGTCGCAGGAATAGTACCAACAGTTTTAGACAAACTGTAGAGAAGAGGAGCAGCTTCACCACCATGTCCCACAGGATGACTTGTGGCATCAGAGAGGGAGCAAGGGGGAAGGGATAAGATGCACCAGCTTTAGTAGCCCTCCTTATTGCTCCTTCTAGCAAAAGACAGAATTCACAGATTAGTTCATGTGGTAGAAACACTACTGTCTGCTGTACAGGTACATGCAGGTGGCCTGAGTGATATCCATATCAGCACTAGGTCGTCTGACGGGTGAGTGACCAAGATAAAACCAAAGATGTATTTACCAGTAGAGCTTCTGAAAAGTATGGGTCCTGTTAAATGATCCAACCCAGACTATAATACAGCATTTCAGGCTCTCCCATCTTTTGGACTCATGGCTCCAGTTTGTCAGCAGTCACCAGGCTTCACTGGCACAGCTGAGAGGCACAGGAGGAAGTGTGGCACTCAGTAGTGAGTGTGGGAGGTGGATGATGTGGTCGGGGAGCACGGGGCAGAGCTCTGAGCCAGTCACACAGAGTGAGACAGACATAGCTGGTCTGTGCAATGGCTAACCGCAGCCTGACTCCAGGACCTCTGGCACTGTAAATGAGAGACACACCACCCTTCAGCCAATATTTTTGTTTATTTGATTTTAATTTCTGCTTTAAACAGTTTCTTTTATGAGTAGACTTGGGAACATGTCCTTTGAGACACTATTGCACAAAGAATGTGAAGTTCTAGATTTTTCTCACAGGCTTTAAGGAAGAATATTAATTTTCTTTAGCTGTTAGAATTACCATAGTGTTTTATCTATGATCTATAAAATACTGTGGCTGTAAAGAAGAATGAAATACAACATTAGCCAGAACTAAATTTCTATAAAATAAATATTTGGAAAATAGATCTTAAAAAATATTAACTTATATGAAATATCAACCCAGTTCAGCAAAACTGCAGATTACTATTAGTATGACAGTAAATGGGTTGAATGACTCTTCACAGGTTTAAGAGCAACATGTAAATTTCTTTACCATTTTACAGGTCAGACATTGGTTAGATTTATAAAGGCAAGTACCCAAGAAAAATACCATAAATTGATGTTTTGTGATTATTCGTGATTTAACTGAAGTATTAAGACATTCCTTTTAATTTTCTGTTTGAAATATATGTGGCTTTTCCCAAAAGTGTTTTTTTCTAATTTATACACACACGCATGCACAAGACAGACAGATCCTGATAGATCACAGGATCTCAAGGTAGTGCAATCAAATGGCCTCAAAAAGTCTAATTTGTGAGACTGCCTTTTGGGGGGATTTGTTTGTTTTTCCGTCATTGCCTTCACAATGTGTTATTGACTCTCACTGTTTAAAATTAAACTACAATCAGCATTAGCTCAGCTCACCATCTGCAACAAGTTACCATGTGGTCTCAGCTCTATGAGGTCTGTCATCTCTGCATTGCCATTAACAGAAACAGGATCAGAGTTAGCTGATGAAAGGCCTTTTATCTAGCACAGCAAATATAGCTAAAAGACAGGTAAAATTCTTTGTTGAGTGAAATTTCATTAGTGTATATTGTCCAAAGGAGACAAACCAAACCTCAAACACTGGCTCTAAGCAGCTGTGGAGAAAATACTCAAGTACTGGATAAGACATAGAAGGGAAAAGGAAAGTTTTAAGGTTCAAAGTAACTGCACATGTAGTGTGTCTCGGTGCTATTTCAAGATTCCTAATATCTTGTTTTCACACAAATCTGTGCTTATGAACATTTTCAGCTTATACATGTCTCCTGAAATCAGGAAAGTCAGAATAATCCAGATTCATCCAGCTGTAGACTGAGGGAGTTACTCCAGCTCTGGTGCAGAAGAAAATTCTCCATCCAAGCATAAGAGAAACAGTGTTAAGTTTCATTGTACTAATGGCGCTTTCTGTTTCTGCCCTTTGATGAGCAATATGGTGATTATAGTGCTGTCTGCCCAGATGCCCACAGTTATTTTGCTGATTCCTTTTGGTAGTCAGCTGGTCCACTGCAAGTGGAGAGAAAAAAGAAAATCTGCTGGCACCATGGCAAATTGAGCCACATATAAATTGAGATGGGAACTCAAAAGTTTTCTAACTGCAAGAGCAATAGATTCTGGAGCAGCTGACAAAAACCATGCATAGGAATAATAGCTCAGGCATAGGAAAGGAAACCATACAGAATGTGATGACAAAATTCAGACAACAGCAGGAAGAAGGAAGGTTCAAAAGAAGAAGTGTGGAGAAATTAATAGCAACAAGACACATAATTAACACTGTGAAGAAACACAGAAGAGCTGGCTCTGTGTTTTTTCCATTCTATATTCTAGTTTCTATAACATAGCCTTCAGAAAGAGATTGGGGAACCCTCATCACATAGGTTAAAGGTCAAGTAGTGTGAATAAATTGAGTAGACTAAGGAAAATGAGCAATGGGAGATCAGCAGTGCATGGAAGAGTGTAAGGTTAGAGCTAAGATCTACTGAAGAATGACCTGAGGACACCTTGGAATGAATGTTGCTTTGAAAACCATAAATAAGGCGTTGAACCACCAGTTGCTCACATGATCATTTTCTGGAAAGAGAACAGAAATTTCAGCTTCTCTCTTTTATGCTAACATGAAAGTGTACATCTTATTTATAATCTCTAGTATTTTGATGATTATGTCTTCTACTTAGTAAGGTCTGAAGGACACAGCCTCACCTGGTGACAGTCACCAAAATTTCGTGCTTATGGAAGTTGAGCCCTGAACATTTTATGGTGTTTTAATGATGGATAATACACAAGTATGATATGCCAAAACTAAATATACATTAACAATAGTGCAGTGTGACTTGTAAAACTCCATTACTGAATTAAAGCCATATCTGAGATAAATCATTTGGAGTCCATGGTGAGCTTAATCCGCTGGAGAAAGATCTTGCTTTTATTTACACCTCTGAAACACCTTTAAGAAAGGCAGATTCTTGTCCACATGCTACTTTAAACAGAAGTCGAGGGCAGTAAAAAGGCCAGACATTTCTATCATTAAAAAGAACCCTGCTGAGGGGACTGGTCTGTTTTGGTTGCTACCGTATAGTGCCAATGACTGCCACTGTATCAGCTGGTAGAGAGAAAAGTTAGTTCCTGTAGGATTTTCTACGCTAGAGTTTGAAATGGTTTCATTTAAATAACTCTGGGTACTATGTCTGCAACTTCAGACTGTTGAATAAAGATAATAAAAGAGAGTAGAGGAGAACTCCATAATATATTGTGAGAGAAAAAGAATAACCAAAAGCAACAAAAACTTTTCCTTTGGCAGTAATTTTTCCCTTTTACTCTATGAAACATGAGAACTTTTATTATATTAAAACTGCTTTCTTGCAATTTTTTTCCTTTTGGCTTGCCAATGAGAGACGATGATTTAATTCTTTCCAGATATTCAGTTGATTTAATATAATTTCTTTCATGTGGAACAGGACTGGATAAATGGGCACAGGTCCTAGAATATCTATTCTCTTTCACAAATCCTTAAAGGTACATTTCATGGAATCACAATGTATTTTTGGCATTCAATTCTTGCTCTAATTACATGGTGTTTGATTATAAAGCTGCGTCCTGCATGGTTGCCCTGGCTTTTTTCTTTGTTTTAATGGACTTAGACGTATGCTTGAAAATACTCTTTAAAACAGACATATCTGAATAACCCCCCTTGCCCAGGTTGTCTAGACACAGCTATAACTATTGCAAACCTAGAAGCTTTCGTGTATCTTATTTTCATTTAATTTCTCTTGGACCATTTCCTGAATAGCTTGAAGCCTTGATTATGGTTAAAAGTTCATTTTTCTCTGCCTGAAACCAGTTTCATGAAAGTCTTAATTTCATAATACTTTTTTATTCAGTCTTGTGCCCCTTCCTCTAACCGGTGTCTTATGCGTATGCAATGTGTTTCTTTTGTGTGCTACACATGCATTGAATTGGAAAACAACATACTGAAACAAGAGTACATATCATTCAATCATGTGCTACTGACATAAAGAACATCTCTACCACTGTGGGATTCTGACAAGATGGTGTGTAGATAAGGAGAGAGAGTGCATGATCCATAAGAACTTTTATTTCTTAACTAGATTATGTATTGAAAGAAAAATATCGTGCTAAGGTTGAGCCAAAAAAGCAATACTGTGGGTAGAGGGATTTGATACAAGAGCTATTAAGTCCTTTCTCAGCTTTCTCTCCTACGTGTCACTGAAATTCAGCTCTCAAAGTTAATCTCTTTTTGTGCTGTTCTAGATACTGTTAAAGTACAAAGGGACTTAGGGAAATTCACTCAGTTTTCCTTTTACCCCTTTCTTTTCCCTTCATTTTTTTAATAGGAACGCATAAGATCTCCCTCAGTATCTGGGTACGACTCCTTTGCTGACTTCATAGTCCAGAGTAAAGGAATAGCTAAATTTTGTCGCTATTGCAGCTATGGCCATATCAAAACAGTAACTGCTGTTTTCACTGTCACTTTGTTAACAGGAATCTGTCTGGGACCAAAGTAACCTAATCTATCTATGTAGTGAGTGATTCATTCTTAAATTACTTGCATAAAAAAAAAACCACAAATAAAAAAAAAAGAAAAATGCTTATCTGGAAAATTAACCTGTTCTTTAGTGAAAACATTCCTGCAAGTTGGCTTTCTGATATTCTGCAATTTGAATTTAAATTTGAATTTGGTCCATAATGTCAAGATTAAGTATTCAGTTCTGCATGTGTCATGAATAAGCTGAATTTACAAAGCCATTTATTAGAGTAAAGATGTTGAACATTTCACAGTTCAACCAGTATTGTGATTGTACTTAAAACTTCTTTAAACATTGTTTCTACAACCTATCAATGTTAAGTGGAGGCTGGCAAGAAGCAAAACTTTGCTTTTGAGCTTGTAGTATTTCTGAGCCATGATTCAGCACCTGAAAGTATTAAAAGCGCCATAGCATTTCTGAAAACCCAACAAGTTAGCATGCCACTGAAAATTAATAGACCATGGACCTTATATCAGTCAGTATGAAACATCAGTTGGTAAAACTAAACACAGGGAAAAGCACGTGCTTTACAGGATAAAGGTTAAGCCTGAGAACACTACAGAGTTGATTTGCCAGCTGATATTGCATCTTCATGTGGTTGCCAACAAATCTTAAAAGAAATTCATGGTTGTGGCACATTACCATATTCCTTCTGGAATTCCTTCTAAAAGGCGATTCCACATCAGCACTAAACAGTGCACAAAATACAGTAATGTATGATCTGAAGAAAGCTCATGGGTGTTATTTTCACATTGGCAGAGTTTCTGTGTGGTTGGACAGGTCTCAAATGTTGGATTATATATTAATCACAGCACTTTAGACAGCATTACAAATATTAAACACTTACTATTAGCTGTTGCTGCCCTGCCAGTTCCCAAAAGAATTAACACTAGACTAGGCTGAAGCATTGTAAGTCTCAAGTTTTAGGGAAAAAGCACAGCTCTGCTATAAGAAGAATTGTCAACCAGTAGTTTCCAAGATTCCAGGCTCAGTTTTTCTCACAAAAAACATTTGAGCTCTTTATGTCTCCTTTCCTCTCCTTCTACTCTAATGTAAAGGGGTGCTGAAAAAGACATCCCCCAATCTTCTTTGTTTTCCAAATCAGTCCTATTTTCCTTCTTTTTCTTTCATTCTATATCCCAAATGTCTTATTTTCCCTGCCTAGTCACATCTCCTATCTTCTCTCTTGAAGTACTTGACTTCCTTTGTCTCCCTCCTTGTCAAATTGTGGTTATACTGATGACATGGCAAATGACAAATACAGTTATTTAAATACTTGGCCAGATGTTTGCTGCAAAGAAAACCTTTTCATGTATCTGGAAGTCCTGCCTAAAACTGATACCAATAATTGATGGAGATCTAACACTGACTTTTGAGAACTCTAAGAATTCTCCCTAAACGGGCAGTTTTTCCACAACTACAATACTATAAAGATGTTTTTTTTTTTTTTTTTTTTTTTTTTTTTTTAAGTAAGAAAGACCATCAGTGTGGCAAAAGCTAATAAACCTTTCTAAGTAAAGAATACCATTCACACTTTGGCTGTAATCTAATAACTGATTTCCAATTTGCTCATATGACCTGGCTTTATCACATCACTTCCCTTTCCACAATGCTTGCATTTGCTCACTGGTAACAAGTGATAACTCCATGATCTTGTGATGCAGATGGGAAACAGCACCTAATCCTGGTAAAGGGCTATGTAAGTTAGCTATCTTGCAGTGCTTTCAGCTTTTTTTTTTAGCTGTAGAAAGCACAGAGCTTCAGCATGTCCCACTCATCTTTTGACAGCTAAGAGGCTTTGGGTTGAGTACTTACTCTCATAAAAGAGCAGAAGTTTCTATTCCCAGTAAGCAAGTAGATTGCCATCACCAGCTCAGGCAGTTTCCAGTTCTTCAGATATATTTCTGAATTTGATAACAATATTAAAATTAAAATATGTGTCTCTACATCCACACAGAGAAAGGAAAAATTAGAAAATTAAAGTGTTTTAATTTCAATGGTATGTAAATATTCAATCTGAAACATGGTTTTAGCCAGTCAGTGTGAAAAGATTTATCTAAAACATTTCAATTTGTTTGCTAATGATAAGATTTTTTTCAAAGTTTATTTTTGTTTAAATAATATGCAGGAATTAATTTGGGACTGCTATGGAAATGGTTTCTGAAATGATGAAACGTTAGTGAAAGCTCTAGGGGTATTTGACATATTGTCCCTGAAAAAAAAAATGACATAACAACGTTCAAAGGTAATGTGGGGTTTTGGAGTTTTCGGGTTGGTTGGTTGGTTGTGGTTTTTTTAAACAAAAGATATGTTTACACAAGGATTGCCTATAACTTCTGGGCTGTTCCTGCACAGTTATATTTAAACAGTTTCTGGAGTCTTGGAAGAGGTGGCTGATGACAGTTTAGACAACAATGGTTAGTATGGATTAAAAAAATACTGTCACAAACCCATCCATATCACCAATATACTCTCAACCCCTGAGAAGGTAAAAGAGAAGGTGGCAAATCATTGTGCATTATCAGAAGACTCTGCAAATCTCAAGTAAGTCAATGAAAACAAAAAATCCAGTTTTGGGGAAGGGGGAAATCCATGTCTACATTCACAGGTTTTCACTGTTTCTTCTCTCTGAAGAAACAGTCTTTCTGGTTTTATGCCTCAGCAGTGAACTGTCCAAGTTTCATGCGTAGGTTTCCAAGGATCTCTCTCCCATCTGCGTCCATGAGTTCAGCTAGCATGACTTGAGGCAGCTACAACAGATCTTTACATGCACTCAGTGACAAATGGCACTGAACCAGGTGAGGGTGGGGTAGTGACAATGGTAAAATTCTGTTCCTCAGCTCAAGTCACTGATTATAGAGAATTTCAGCTTTGGTTTAAAAAAACAAAAAAAGTAAAATTTTTATTCCTGTTTCACATGGATAACATATGATTTTATAAACCCTATGAAAAAATTAATTAAGAAGAATCTGCTATTTTCAAGTTGCCTACCCCTTTTGTTTAGATGTCCTAATCTAAGAGGCTTGGTTCATGTCTCCAGTATGGTGACTGACATAAAAATTTCCTCCAACTCAGGATCCTTCCTTCCCTTGCCCCTCATTCAGCCTCCTGACTCCCTTGTGGGAATAGAAGTTCAGGAAGTGCAAGGTGTCTTTTCTCCAGGTAGCTCATGGACATTCAGATTAGTCTGCATGGGTGGCTGTTGTAAAAAAGAAAGAACAGAGGAAAAAAGGAAACATGGAAATCTTGGCTCAAGAACAGAAAACTGGCTTCTCCCTTTGTTTATTTGATCGTCAGGCCAACATAAAAATATTTATGCTTATTTACTAAGAATTAAATATTTTCATCTTATTGAAATGGAAAAGAAAACTCACACCATGTTTATATATTGTATTTTAAATTGAATGTTGAAGAACTCCCATCAAACCAAAGCAAACATATAAATGGCTAGCTTTTTAAAAGATCCATAACACCTTGACCTTCTGAGAAAATCAACAGCTTTCATTTTCCCATTTGGCCAGTAATTCAGAGACAGGAAATCTGGGAGCCCTGTGCCTGCTCATTCTTGTGCTAAGCAGTGTTGGGAAGGCTTGCTACCAGTCTTCTAATTTGAAGCAGTTCCTGTCATTAAAACAAACAAATATTAGGATTCAAAAAACAGAGTGGACCTCCAGTCTGGTCCTCAAAACAGCCTCCTCAGAGAAAAAAAATCTATGCTCCAATTCACTGCTTCTGATTCAGACAAGGATTTGACCCTAGATCATATAATACCATCAAGTCTATTCTCACTGCCAGGATAGAGAATCAGTGATAATTTGAAGCAGAGAATTATAAGATTACCCTCTTTGAAATACTCTTCCTATCAATAGTAATATGATTTCAGTCAAATTCAGGGGTTTCATTTCCTGGAGAAGTATATATAATGCTGCATGGATGTCTTAGCAACAGGCTTCTTAAATAATGACATGAGCAATGATTTGTTGTTTGGTTTTGAGGTGGTTTGGTTTTTGTTATTATTTTTTTTTTTTAATTTCCCATGTCTGAAAGTATTTGCATATTTTTTTCTAAATTCACTGATCGTAAAAACTGTGGTAGAGAATTTTAATGAATAAATGATTAATTGAAGAAACCTAGCTTCACTGATACCTGCTAATTCCACATGTAACTTTCATTACTCCAGCCCTTAATTAGGAACAGCTTTTGTTTGTGGAAGATGTGATTTGTTTCTTCACTAATTTTCCTACAGAAAAGATGGGACAGGAGAGGAAGCCTTGGAAAAGAGGTTTCCAGGTATACCTCACCTACACGGCAGCATTAGCTTGGGTCCACATATGTGTGCAGGAGGAGGTGTGAATGCTGTGAGCAAAGGGGCATGCTGTTCAGTTGTGGTAGTCAGGATGGAGCTTCCCCTGGAAAGAAACAGATGCAAGTGAACTGCATCTGAAATTGAGGACATCAGAATAGCCAGTAGCGCAGCATGTGTAAACATGCTGAAGCTGAAAATCACTGAAGAAACAAAACTAATTCAAGCTGAGAGGCAGATAAGTTGGTCAAATGTGTATGCTGCGGAAACCAAGACAAAAACATTAAGAAGCTGGCAACAGTGCAAGGGGTGTAAGAAATAATTGTATTGGGAAAGGTTTCAAATTCATTACAGTATAGTTGTTTGAACCAGCACTGACAGAGCAAGCACAGGACTCAGAAGCAATATTACCTATACTAATGGGGAAAAAAGAAAATTATCTAAGGCAGAATATGACACAGATGCTGAATATTGCTTCATATGCTTCACCTGAAGTGGTTAGTACTGTTCCTGAGTATCATTCCACACAGTTTGGTGAGCTGTGGAGCTACCTTTTCTATTTAAATGGGTAAAAAATTCTGGAGGAAAAAGATGGAATGAGGAGATGTACAGGCAACAGGGGGATGTTTATGTGCTGACTTCAACAATCCCAGAGATTCTCTGCCACAAACAGCAGAAGTGGGATGTTAGATGTTCAGCAACCAAGACAGAAGTTGAACTGTTGCAGTACTGTGATTACAGGTACCTAATGAAACTAGCTGCAATATTGTATCAGCAAAGAGTTTTTTCTAGGCAGGAAAAGTGATAGCAAACATTGGTGGCAATCACTGGAAACCATTTGGGTGCAGCAAGGCACAAAATACGTGTTGTAGTTAGTAATTACAATCATGCAAATTTGCTTTCTAGTTGTCTTACAAATTTTTACCTCTTAGTGCTTGTGCTTCTTCCTTCAAGTGTCAAACAAGCTGCTGTGGTCCTTGGCATCTGCAGATGATTGTTGTGGTGGTGTTTTTCATTAAAAACGTTGAAGAAGAAAGTGGTAGCAAACTGTTTGCAGTATTGAGAAAGAAACAGAAAATGCCAGAGTATGGAAAAGGGAAATTCAGGCATATGGCTGAATTTTTAACTATGCTGGCAGCATCTCTAAAGGACTTTTCTTTCTGCAGAGCCAGCTGCATTATAAAACCACACAGTCTTTTGATAGATAAACATCAAGCAATCAAAGTGGCAGACATGTTAGAAGTGTCTGGGTCTTTCTCAGTTCTTGAGCATCTCACTTTGTTTTAATGCTTTTCTTTACAGAGCAACTGTCTATACTCTCGGCTGAGGTGATAGAACATTTGTGTTAACGGCCATGATTTCAAAATTCACTCACATAATGCACATTTCTGGAAAAGTACTAGCTGTTCATGGTTTGGTTAGCGATAGACTACAACTGCAATGTGTTTAAGGTGACCTGCTTTGTTCTCAGCTGCTCATACTTGTAAATGTCTTTGTCTCTGTACATTTAAAAGTGCTTGTAATGTGCTGTGGCAATTAAATGAAACGAAATTTATGTAAGCAGCTGTGGGTTCTGATGTGACAACTGAGAAGCCTGTTCCTTCTTCCTTGCAATAGAAGAGACCACAATTTTTTCTGAACTAGCAAATCTTGGCAGAGAGTCTTAGACCAACTTGCATTACGAAGGGTTAACATCAGACTTTCATGCACAGTGATGCTTTTTCATTGTTTTAGGGGCCCTTTTCACAGGGAAAAGGGCATTGTGTTTTACATTTTCCTCAATAAATTCTCTGGCTTAATGAATGGATTGAATGAGGTGTGGCTGAAAGCCTACATTGTTTAGTTCCACACAGTACTGCAATTTAGACCTGCTATTGTAACCTAATGGAAAATTTTACCAACTTTCCCAGAAAGTTTAAGAATATTAAGAGTGTTGCAAATAGACACATGCATGCAGTAAAGCAGCTCAAACCCCAACTAGGGTTCATTTATCTTATGAAGGTCACTACAATAACTTAGCTCTTTTTCATTCTGCCTTATGCTGGTTCTGGGAGAAGCAATCAAGACGGAGCAAATTGCCTAAATGAGGATACTTGGTATTTTCTCTTCATTAAACAGTTACTAGATGTGGAGTCAGCAGGTTGCATTCCAAGTATAGAAAACAGGGCACTTGGCAGCAGTAAATAACTACAAAAACTTCAGCCCAATAGAAATTTGTCCAAGGATGTATCATGAATTTTTGTCTTCATTCAGATTAACTGGGATTTGACAGGGACAAGTCTTAAACATCGACCTGCATGTGTCCAAAGATTGCTCCACAAGATAGTAGTGACCTTTGAAGAACTAATTTATGAAGCTTTCCACCCTACAGTGGATTGGAAAAATTCATTAATGTAAGGTCAGCTGGTGGAAAATAACTGTTAAAAGTGATTTCATCAGATTGTATGCCCCTAATTTCATCATATAATATCCCTACCTGGAAAATTGAGTGCATTGATGCTCCAGTGTTCCTATATGATTTTGCATATCACCGCTTTTCATGTATAAGCTTGACATCTCTTTGGGGAAGTGTTTTCTGTTTTAATATGTATATAATGTCTCAAAGGGTCATAATCTTTGGCTGGAATGTCAGGACAATTTGCTATACAGTTAGAAATGCAAATAATGTTGCTAATATGCATATATGCCTGTAAATACTCACTTCGTAGTGTGTATGTTCATTCTTTTTTTAAAGTAGGATTTGATTTCCAAATGCAAGCATAATTATTGTTATAATTTAATTGATAACATTGTCAGCTGTTTGGGTTTTTTTTTGCAAGAAAAAAGTTACTATGCTATTACTGAGTGAAGAATATAGGTAAACACACATACATATTATAGAGATTTTTAAAATCTGTATTTTTTCATATAGGGTGAACACAGAGGTACAGAAAATATTTTGTTAAAAAGGCAGGAGCTTCTCAGCAATCACATAAATTGAACTGCAAAAATAAATGTTTTTGTGATAGAATTTCTGAGTGGGTTATTTCTATGCTGGGTTTCTATACTGGGTTATTTCTACAAGTGCAGTAGAACAGAGTAAGGCCTGATTTTTCAGGTAAAAGAGATTGAATATTAGAAATTAAAGTTCTCAGCCCTTTTAAAAATCTGTGTTTAAGAAAATGTTTCCTCTTCAAAGAAAAATTTTACCACATGCGTAGTCTATAAATGCTTGCTACAGAGGCCAGTCTTAAAATGTCAGAAATAGATACAATCTACCTAAGATCAACTAAGATCAACTTCTTAGTTGCTTCTATCTACAACTACGAGAAGACTAAAATAATATGGCTGATGATTAGTTTGTTGTGCTGGCTATCAGAAATAAAAATGTCATACTCTCCCAGTGAATAGTTGACTCTAATATTCAAGTTCTGCTCTGAAATACCAATATTATTTTATAAAAAAAGAAAAAAAAGAAGCAAAAACAAACATACACAAAAAAAGAGTTTTTATAAAAAAATGCTTGCTGATATTGCCCTTGTTAGTGAATTGTGAATGTGTTTTATTCTAAATACCTGGACTTTTCTAAAATGCATTGTTATTACTTGCATATGTATGAGTCAGCAGATGACTAAATACTGTCTTGAGTTCATTGCATTTGGTTAAACTGATGCAATTCCTTTGCAGATATTTGACTAGTTTGGTAAATAATTGGGAGGAGACGTATCTCTTAATTTTTTTCATTTTCTCTTTATGACAATTATATTAAGTAGCCATTCCAATTTCTGTAAAGTACCTAGTCTGCAAAATATGTAATCATTACTGTTCTTGGTTTTATACCTATGCAAACTAAAATAAACCAAATATTCAATGACCATCACAAAGCTATAGGAAGAAATTATGTCAAAACTAGAAATTAAATACCGAAGAATGAATCAGCAGCAAATTGCCACTTTGAAAAACCAACATTTTATCTTATGTTCCCTTGTCCCTGGGTTTGAGTTTTGATAACTGTATTCTGATTCTGAAATCATACACTGAATGAATCCATGCAACAATATATATATTCAGTATATTGCTGTGGACTCTGAGCCTCATATACTTATGCCTTCAAAGTATCAGTCTTCATAAGATGACAACAATTTATGAGTTATTTACATATTAAGTGGTTGTTCTCCATTAGTCACTATTTTAAAAAAGACAGTGGCAATTCTGATGAGTAGTAGTCATGCAACTCATGATTTTCGAGCATATATATTTAGCCGAGTGCACCCAAAT
>JBCJKH010000864.1:0-47210 GCA_039877255.1 Loriculus beryllinus
AGGCGCTGGCACAGGGTGCCCAGAGAAGCTGTGGCTGCCCCATCCCTGGCAGTGCTCAAGGCCAGGCTGGACACAGGGGCGTGGAGCAAGCTGCTCTAGTGGAAGGGGTACCTGTTCATGGCAGGGGTTGGAACTGGGTAAGCTTTAAGGTCCCTTTCAACCCAAACCAATCTGTACTTCTATGTCATTTGCTGTCCCAAAGGATAGAAATGAAGAGGCAGCAATCTAGCCACTGATTTTGTTTCACAGGTGCTACGTTGAGATGTCACCTTTGCAAGGTCCTGATGCACCCCATGCCTCAAAAGCTCAATATCTGCCCCATTACGGCCCAGACAGGGCGGTCATCTCCTGCAGGACCAACTGTGGAACCACCACCGCAGCACCACACATCCTTCACATCCCCAGCACACCATGCTCAGCAGGGCTGCGGGCTTGCTCCTCCCTGTGCTCATGCACCAGAGGTGAACGTTTCACAGCACTTGTCAGCAGCTTCCCAGAGCCAGGTTCAGTCTGCACTCCACAGCTCAGCACATTCAAGGCTCTTTCCAGCCACTCCTGCCTGCTGTACACTTGCTGAACCATCTTACCAACATGACTAACACAGGAACAAAGCAAGCCATCATACACCTGAGGCAGCGCTGCGTTACAGAATGAGTAACAAATACACAAAGCCATTAAATCAACTTTGCTGCTAAATAACCCCGAGTGGAAATTCATCCACACATCAGCCAGAGCCAGCAGCAGATAAAACGAATCTCAACAGCTGCAGGAAGCACAGGATCTGGTCACACTGAGGTGACTTTACAGAGCAACACACTTATGGAAACAAAATCTGCACTTACAGGGGTAAAGAGCAGGCTTTAAGTGCATTACCCAGTAACAAGGTGACCTCAAAAAGCTCCTTTCTGATCCCCCAGGCACAGCCAGATTGGCATACATTGCAACCGAATAAATTAACTGACAACAAAGGCAGCTGCCTGTTGCCGCTGCTTGCTTTCCCTGGTCAGGATGTGAGGACCAGAAACCATTCCAAAAGAAAGCGCTTCACACCATGACGGAGCCAGTATAGCCCCGGTATTTGCCGGTGTTCTCCCCATGGGGGGAGCCCCATGCCATGGTATGGAGACAGAGCACAGCGACATCCAACCAGGAGAATCCAGCAGGTTCTTACTCAAAGCATGGCTGAAACAAGAGACATGACCACTGCACGTCCCATGGCTAGAAGACAAAACAGTGGGTACCAGAGGTACCCCCTCACAGGTAACTCCTCCCAAGTACACCCATGGAACACCTCAACACTCAGCAGAGCTACAGAACCAGGACCTGTACACCCAGAGCGTGCGGCTGTATATACAACACAGTTCCAGCATCGCTGCAACTACACAGACCTCGAGTTTGAACATTTATAGGTGATTGTCCCATTGCGGCTGGATGCAGCAAAACAGCAGCACCTTCCCCTGCGCCATGGCAGAGACCCTACAACACCACGAGCGCCCTGCAGGCAACAGCGGCTGTTCCGAACTGCAGCCCCTCAGGATCACCAGAGCCGCTGCAGGACGGGGCTCGTGGCACAAACCTCACCATGGATGCAGAGTTAGCTCACCCAGGGGCTCTTCTATCCGGGCAAGGAGGGAGCAGGACCTGCGGCGCTCCCGCGAGTGCCTAGTGTGCCCTACCCCAACCCTATGAATGAAACCCCCCATGAACACCCCCCGCGGGGCCGCTCCCGAGCCCCCACCTGGATGTCCGCATCTGAGACGCCGAAGTCCAGGTTCGAGACGAGCAGCTTCCCGCCGGTCTCCACGCCGGCTCCCGCCCCGAAACCGCTGTCGAACAGGTCGTGCTGCCACTTCTCAGGGAGCTGCTTCGGCTGCAACAAGACCGGCACCTCGCTGACGGGCGCCGGGGCACAGCGGGGCACAGACCCCCGCCGGCCCGGCCGCCCGCCCCGCAGGGAGCGGACAAAGGGCCGCCCGCCCGCCCCATCCCGCCTCGCCGAAGGCCCAGCCCGGTTCCCCGTCCCGCTCCGCCGCCGAGCCCCGCAGGCGGCCGCGCTCCCGCCCGCCGCCGCGTCCCGTACCCGACTGTAGGGCGCGGGCCGGTTCCTGCCGCCGCCCCGGGCCATCACCGGCCTGTTCCGCACGGGGCCGCCGCCTCCCGCTCGCACGGTTCCCACGACGCCCCGGCCCGGCCCACCCCCGCGGGTGGCACCGCCCCGGCCTCGGCCGCCCCGGCCGCCGCCCCGGCCGGCCCCGCGCTGGCTGCGATTGAGCTTAATGATATCGTCCAGCGACATGTCCATCTTGTCGGCCATGATGGCGGCTCCGCTCCGGGGCCTGCACTTCCGGCCGCGCCGCGCCGCCGCCGGAAGCGGAAGAGGCGGTGTTTGAGCGGCGGAGGCGCGGTCGTGACGGCGGCGATGCGGGTGCGCGTGCGGAGCTGGCACGGGGTCGCGTCCTGGCTGTGGGTGGCGAACGACGAGAACTGCGGCATCTGCCGGATGGCGTTCAACGGCTGCTGCCCCGACTGTGAGTGCGCGCGGCGGGGGGGGCCGGGCCGCTCCGAACCGCGCTGACGCGCTCTCCGCGCCGCAGGCAAGGTGCCCGGGGACGACTGCCCGCTGGTGTGGGGACAGTGCTCGCACTGCTTCCACATGCACTGCATCCTCAAGTGGCTGAACTCGCAGCAGGTCCAGCAGCACTGCCCCATGTGCCGACAGGAGTGGAAGTTCAAGGAGTGACGGTGGCGCCGGTACAGCGAGGGGGACCGCTCCCCGCCCCGGGCCGTGCTCTGCCCTGAATAAACGTGCTGCTGCCTCGCGCCTCTCCGGTGTCCTTCCGGGAACGGGAAGTGAGGGGGGAAGACTGCGCCGCGGAACCTGCCTGCGGGGGGGTGTGGAGAAGCGGCTCTGCCGGGCTCGGGAGCGCCGGGCCCCGCGGCTGTTCCGTGGTTACATGCTCACCGATCTGCCGGAACACCCTCCCAGTGCAAATGCTGTAACCTCATTGTCCTGAAAGCCCAGAACAGCAAAGCCAGGGCAGCTCGCACGGTTTGGGTCCATTTCTAGTGAGTTCAGAAAAAAACTCCCACAAGGAGAACAAACGGCTCCTGGCATAGCTATCCCTGCGCCGGGGCAACCCCAACATGCCCAGCCCCAGGCTGCGCTGCCCTAGGGCAAAGAGCTGGTGCTGCTGCAGTGGCCTCACCCCAGCTCCCACCACAGCTCCAGAAAAAGCCACTATAGCAGGGATGCTCCAGCCCAGGACCTGCTCCCTTTCTGTGACCCCACCTTGGGCCCAAAGATACCAACACAGAACTCTAATGTTTTATTAATGATCAGCAACAAAAGTTTACAACAGAACTGGCGTGGAAGGACTCTGTGGCCCAGGGCACCCGCTGCTGCACCCTGGAATGTAAGAGGCAGGAAGGGGCCCTGCACCCCTGTGCAGGGACTCACATGCAGCATGTCACAAACAGCCCTGGGTTCAGCTGAAATTCCAGTCCCTCCCTTTGGGAAGTCCTTGGGCACAAGGTGGACTCCAGGCTCTGAGCAGGTCTGTACAGCACCAGGGCTTGGAAGAAGCCCCTGGGAGTGCCTGTGCCCCTGCCTCTTGTGCTGCTGCCTCTTCCTGAGGTCCCGGGCACAGCAGATCCAGCTGGAGCTGCAGCAGCTCTGGGGCTGGTGTCTGTGCAGTGGCCGTGCACACCCCTGCCCGAGCGCAGGAGTAGCCGTGGCCATCCCCAGGGTGACCATTCCCACCAGCCCATACCCACCACCACCCCCCCAGGCTGCTGAGGAGCACAGGCTCCAGCCAAACCTGGGGCCTGGGCAGCTGCTCCATTTCCCTCCTACTAAAAGCCAGAACTGGCAGCAGTAAAAGCACATCAAGGGGTTAAAACATGGGTTAGAATTAAAACCTTTAAAACTTTTTTTTTCCCTGTCATCTCTCCCCTGGGAAGGGGCTGATGGAGGAGAAACCAGGCAGCAGCAGCAGGCTCCAGCCTCACTGATTGCAGTTACTGGAGGAGGAACTAGGCCAGGAGAGGGCAGACAGCACACCCTGCACACCAGCAGTGGGGTCCCCGTTCAGGGGTCCCCTCCAAGAGTTTGTCTGTTCTCAAGAGGTGAGGCTGCAGCAATCTGTGACCCACACATCAGCTCTGCTGGCCTAGTGCTTCTCCTCTTCCAGTCTCCTCATGGCCTCCAGCACAGCCAGCTCTTTTGCTTCCTTCTTCTGGTTCCTAGCTTCAAACTCCAGCCTGCATCAATCACAAAATGCCATAAGATTCTCATCCATCCCTATCTCACCTGGAGCACGGGAGCACCACAGCTCCTGCTACCCTGCTCCAAGAGCACTTCAGAAACCACCAGTAACATCCCAACTGCTTTCAAGAGCCAGCACCCAGAGCTTCCCATAACTGTTCCCACTACTTCACAGGCTCTCACACTGGGCAAACACCGCTTGTTTCTGCCCCAGCAGCAGACACTGCTGCTCTATGCTTGGCCTGTCCTGGAACAGACCACTTAAGAATACCAAAACCAAATTTACCGCTGACTGAGCTAAGGTTACTGAAAGCAAAGGGCTGAAAGAAGCAGCGTGCTCCTTCCCCCTGGGAATAGAGCAAGGGAATTTTATCATTGATAGAAGAACAGGAAGACCAGTAAAACACAGTGACACACACTGACACAGCAGCGTTCAACCATTCCTTTCCCTGTGCAGACCAGTACATCCACATCTAAGCAGCCTCCCCAAGCTATGGAAGGTGAAGGACCAGTTACTGAGTCTGTGCCTTTAGGTAACCACTCTTCTCCCCGTTTGATCCCATTCATTAGTCCCCACACACACTGGTCAGTACAGTATGCGACAGAACTGGGAGATAAAACCAACCTGTTCTTGATGATCCTCTGCACAATGAGATCTGTGGTGAGGTTGCTGCCACTGTCCACGAGCTGGAAAATGCCACGTCTCTTCGGTTCCTGTGGACAAACACAGCAGTCTGAGCTGGGGAGATGCAGGCCCTTGGGGTTACAGCTCAGCAGGGGATATTGAGCAGAAGCCATGGCAGGTCCTAGGGCACCCAGCCAGGCACAACACAAAATGATTCCTAGGAGGCAGGATAAATACTTGCTGAAAGCAAAGCTTTATGTTTGTGGGAGCTGCCCAGGAGTGGCATAGAGCAAAGGCTACAGGATTTCTCACTCTGCCATTAAGGCCTCAGAAACAGGCAAACCAAAGAGGGACTGAAAGAAACAGAGCTGTTTACACCTTTGCTCTAAGCAACCACCCTCAAGGATGGATGAAAACCAGGCTCACTTGCACTGCACTCTTTTGGGAGCATCCTCTGCAATACAAGTTCCAAACTCGGGAACACGAAGCCATGCTGCATCTATCCAATGCTGACAAAGCAGCATGGCCAACAGCAGCTGGTGCCTTACCTCGTATGGGTCAGAACCATCCTTGTCTGGCACCACCTCTGTCATCCCATGACACACAAGTGTTACCTGGAGAAAGATACAAAATTGTTGCCAAGACCCAAAAAATGCACAAGGACCTTCCCTGCCACTGTGCCAGCTGCAGCACAGCCTGGAGACCAGCAAAGCCACCCCTCCTGTACCAGCCCTGGTGGTGCATCTGGCGCTCACAGTAACCCTGCTGTGCTGGACCTTCTCCCCTCTACACCCCCGTGTTTTACTGCACCACTTCAGTTCCCCAAGCACATCACACCCAACATCTTCACGTCCATCTATACGCAAAGACTCACCCTGAAGTGATCCAGCAGGTCAGCAGTGACAGCGTAGGGGGCTCCAATCACCACTTCTGAGACATACTAGAGGAAAAACGAGGTAAAGAGTCCAGACTTGGGAAAAACAAACACACCCACTCCAAAACCACAAACCAACACCGCCAAACCAGGGGCCAGCCTGCTTCCTGAACACCCTTAATCACATCAGCCAGTTAGAGAGGTAGGAACTCAAGCAAGGGAACAGGGAAGCAGGTTTAGCAGCCACCGTTTGTCACACAGCATCTTCTAGTTCCACTACAGAATTTGCTTTCTGGTAAAGTATATATAGCAAATCCAGAAGTTTATAGCTCAGGGAACATGCTTCTGGGCCTCCCCATATTTCTTTCCCAGGTTCCTTTGCTGAACCAGAGGTGGGGAGTTCAATAGCTCAGGTTAGCCAGGACAGCAGAGGAGCCCAGAGCCTCCTCCTGAGAGCACACCAGCTCCTCTGGCAGTCTGAAGTGACCCATCTCTGCTTCCCCAGCACACGCCAAAGAACCTGTGTGAGGTTGTTGGCTACAGGAGACCACCACCAACCTCCAGGCAAGTTCTGGAATGGTGCAGACACCAACCCAAGAGGCACTTACCCTGCAGGCCAACACACTGAGTGTTCTCTCATGGATGTTCATGATGGGATAGTTCTTCCCTTTGTAGCGATTTACTTCCTAAACAAAGCACCAGGCGCAGTTAAAGAGGGACAAAGCAACCCCTTTCCCTCTCGTTTTCTCCCAGCATGAAAACCCTGTTTTGGCCAACACATCTGAGCACAGAAAGAACAGGGTCCAAGATGCTCTGTCTTTGGACAACATTATACACTGACCTGATCAAAGTGCAGCCCAGCGATGATGTAGGGTTTCTCTGCCAGCTGGTGAACCTTCTCCAGGAAATCTACATGCCCAATATCTGTAAAACACTTTAAGGAACTGAAACTAACCAGGAAATAGGGAAAGGGAGACAGAAACAGATGCACTGAAAAACCACAGTGGGAGACATAAATCCTATGGATTTGATTTCTGCATTAATCGTTGCCCATATCCAGTCGCCTCCTTCCTCCAGAGGTCCTGGACAAAACCCAGACATCTCCAGGTCCACCTCACATGGATTCAACTTTGCCTCTCTCCAGAATTTCTACCTGGTTTGCCTGTTCTGGCTCAGTGCCTACGAGACTGCTCCAGGTGGCCTGGGCAGGCACTTGGGCCATGACACCAGTCCTCTGGAGGGCCTGGAGTGTGATCACTAGAGCAGGGAGAGCATCTGGCTGTCTCCCTGCCATCCTCCAACAGCCACAAACCTCTCTAGAGAGCAGCTACAGCTCCTTCCTCAATATCCTGCAACTAAGGCAGTGAGAATCCTGCCTGCCCTCCACTTGCACAGCTACAGAGAGAGAAAGAAAGGAAAATGAAAATGAAAAAAAAAAAGGAGACAAATATCCTGGTCTGGTCCCTCAGAACATGAGAACATTAAACTGAAAGAGCAGTATTGCTCTCCTGACAAAACAAAGTCCAGGATACGAAACAGGTCAAAGGCTCCAGCCACGTAGATGATGGTGTCTCCGGGCTGTGGTTCCTTCCCTGATGCAAACTGGATGATCTTCTGAGATGTCTGTAGGAACTGCGAGACGCCCGTCCAAGGACTGTGACCCTTTGGTCCCTGGGAAAACACACCCCACACACGTCTCCTTTCCAGGCTCCAGGAGGGGCTTGGACAACACAGATGCAGCCACAGGCAATTTGCAACTATCAATCACAATTCTCAGCAGCTTGGACTTCCCACACTCCTGGCACCAAAGAGTTCAGCAACCTCAAAAGCCCCTTTTGCTCTGTCAAACACGGTGCAAATCATCCCTGATAGCCAGCTCAGGAAATGCCGAGAAGAAAGCTCAAGAAGGAGGAAAGCAACAGGGCAGGTTTGGATTGCCAGGAGAGACAAGGCTCAGAGACAACCTACCCTTGCTCCTCTCCAGCCTCCAGCAGCCTCCCCCTGGCTCCCGCAGGAGCTGATACCAGTGCCAGGAAACTGAGAACAGAGTTTTAGCCCCCCACACATGGGATTTGGGAACTGGCACCGGGTCACCCACTCAGGCACCTGTATGACCCCTAAAGCTTGGGCTCTACGAGACTGGCAAGAACAAAGACAACCCCGGTGAGAGCAGGCAAGCCAGGTGCACGCAGCATGCAAAGGGGGCTCAGCTGTGGAGCCATGCAGGTCAGCACGCCGGCCTGGTGATCCAAGCACCAGGGAACAGCCATGCTGCAGCAACAGGCCCCTCACACCACTCAAACACCCCAACGTGGTGGGGAACAAAGAGGATGACTCAGCCCAACCAGCAAACCCCCGGCGAGTAAGAGTCTTACTCATGCTTTAAATACCAGTGCTTGTTAATCGGGCACAGTCCAACACCCAGGGACAGAGGGGGGCTGACACCTCTTGAGAGGCAGAGCGAGCCTGAGCTGGACCCAGAACGGCTCCACCAGGCATGTGAGTCCTGCAGCACACTCATGCCAGCCACGTGCCTGCTACAGACACTTCCCAGACCTGATGCAACACCTTGGATAACATGAGCACTGAAAGCAGCATCCACAGAGGCTCTCCCTAGGCTGTCCCTGCAGGCACTTGGGCCCCAAAAGAACAGCGGTTAAGAACGTACGAGCAAGCCAGAAAACCAGCAAACGCTCAATGGGTGCAGCAGCTCCACGGCATCGTGGAAGGACACTTCACTCTCTGGCCCTGCACGGCCACACCTATTTCACCTACTACAGCAGCTCCTTTATTGAGCAGCAAACGCTTACTGAGGTTACTACTAAATATCGGGGGGAAACGAGCCTGCAACAGAGGCTGAAAGCACATTTGGAATCCTTCTCGGACAGGACAACAACCAGACATCCATCACGTTACCTTCCCAAAGTTGTCAGTGTGCTTCCGATAGTCTAGGTCCTCATCCTGAAGGGAGATAAAGAGTCACAATGTTGAAGCACTCACATAGCTCAAGTGACCAGGAACATGGCTGTGGGTGGCTCAGGCTGCACACCAGATCCCTGGCTCTGAACACTGACAAACCAGTTCATATCCAGAGTCGTGTCCCAGCATGAGTCAGAGGAATCGTGTCCTCATCTGATCCCTGCCTAGCACCACACAGTGACGGTGGCTCCTGCCCAACCGGCAGACCTGACAGCATTTCAAACCTGCGTCCTCCCACAACAACGCAAGCCCCTAAGAGGACGGTGTCCCTCCTCCTTCCAAAGACACTCCACTGGAAATGGGCTCAGATTCCTGCGGCCAGCCAGAGCACTGCACCATGGCATGGGGAGAGCTTTGGAATTCCAGCTAAGCCAATCTCATAGCTCAGCACACTGGAAGATCTCGCCTAATCCCTGAATTGGTCCTTTTTCTTGTCCCTGCTGTTATATAGGAGATTCCATTCATTAACCACCATATAACTACTTCCTTTATTTTCCTTCAGCTACATCAGCTATCTAGAACAAAGTGAGCTGAAGAGACTCAAGGAAGGTCTGTTCAGACTAGAGACAGCAGAAGGCAGAAGCATGCAGCTCAGTGGGAAGGAAGAGGACTTTCCAATTCTGGCAGCACTGGGCTGACAGGTCGACATGGCTGCAGGGTGCAGCTTCACCCCCAGGGAAGACACAGGCTAGCCTGTAGTGCCCCAACATTCCCAGATTCCCAAACCAGTCACCAAGGACTGAAGCTTTCACCACCCCTCAACCTCCCCCTTCTCCAAAGCAGCACGGCTTGAGATCGCTGTGATATCAGGCAGGCTTAAGCAAACATAAGCAGGTTGTTTTGCTGCCACTGCCCATAATCAGCTTGCCAGTTCCCCTGCACCCAGGAGCCAGGCCCAGGAGCTCCACTGCCATTTGGGACAGCAAAAGGAAAGAGCTGGCAAATGTCCTGGACTCCTAACTCCCACCCAAAGCCCTGTGACTCACTATGTTGCTGTGGTGAGCCTTAGTCATGAGCAGCATGCGGCCAACGAGATCCGTGGTGGACACACCTTGCGTGCGTTTGCATTCCCTGCAGGGAGACAAGCAAAGATAAAGCAGAAACCACAGGAACATATTCCTCCTCATTTCCCACCATCACCACACAACACCTGACAAACCCAAACAAGGGGCTGTGTTTCTACCTGCTCTTGATATAAAGTACAGCATCCATTCACTGAGCCTCTGCACCTTCTTCACCCCACAGCAACTGCACACATGAGCAGAGCTTACCTTGCACAGGCTCCCCAGAAGAGCCAACGCCCAACGAAGATTAGAGACCAGATCTAGCTTCTGCCAGGACCAGGCAGTCCCCACCAGCTGCCAGTCAGCAACACTTCCCAGAGCCACAGTGGTAGAACCAACCGAAGCTCTGGCACACATCACAGCTAAATTCAAGTGTAATCTGGGAACAGCTGTGGTTTATCTGATCCCCTTCAGGGCACAAACTCCCAGAAACGCTGCTCAAAGCAGGGGAGGAAGGGGAGGAGCCGCAGGTTACCTGTATCGCCCCGCAGCCTTCACTTCCTCATAGGTATCCTTGCCATCTATCGTGAGGGTGATGTCGTCTGCAGAGACAGAAAAGCCTCAGAACTGCACCCAAACCCTGCTGCACAGAAGCTGCTCTGATGGCAGGAGCTGAACATGTTCAGCACATCAGCCAGACCACAGCTCCTGCACTGAACCCCTGTGCATACACAGGGGATACATCCTGCATCCCATGGGAATGCCAGGGGGCTGCAAGACCACCCCATCTGTGGACACAAGCATATTCCTGCATGCTGATCATCATCAAGCCCACTGTTCTGCAGGTAGCCCAGAAGATGAGAGCCGTTGCCCTTGCAGTGACAGTAGCAGCAGCCAGGACTGATTACTGCCTGAATGGCAATGAACAGTTCCCATCAGCCTATCAAAAAGCACCTCAACCTTCACATCCCCAGGACTCTTTTGGCTATTGGCTCATGTTACAACCTTTCCAGCCAATTTAACAGCCCTCCCAACAGCCTGTTCCTTCCCGCAGTGATGACACTTGTACAGCCACATGGAGCTAACCTTCCTCAGAGTTAACTCTGGTTTGTCTTTGCCTCAATTCCCAACTCACTCTACAAAACCACCCCTCAGTTACTCTCAGTGACAGTGCAAAGTCTTCACAAGTGAAAACCCATTCTCATTTGGCAGAACAGCCTGTTCACAGCAGGCTCTGGCAGCTCATGGGTGACAGGAGTCCTAAACCACACACCCTCACATCAGGGCACAAGGACATGCTGCAAGCACAGCTCTGCGTGCCAGGAGAGGGCACAAACAGTGGGTTTGTGCCTGTCACCCCCCCAGTTAAGCTCAGCTGTTGCAAAACTTATCTTTGCATCAACACAACCTGGCAAAGCTGTAGCATGAGGACATCACCCAGGTGCAAGTACAGAGTGATTTGGCAGAGGGGATAAGCACAGGGCAACCGGAGCAAAGGCCACGAGTGCAGCTCTGCTGCCATAATCCCTCACTGAGCCTAGGAATGGTCACGCACCCCAAACGTGTTCAGGACACGTAACTAAGTTCAAGGAATTTGATAATCAGCCTGTAAACATGAAAAAGCCCGTCTGTCTCACACAGGATTAATGATTTATGTACACTTAATGAAATACTTGGCTAATCGACAGCAGGCACCAGGATCAGATGAGGAAGATCTGTGACATGAGTGCAAAGACTCCTCCTGATCAAACCAAGAGAACATCTCCCGAGAGGCTGGGGAAGGGCTGAGGCTGTATGAATACAAGCAGCAGGCCCAGGAAGGGACAGAGTGCAAGGGCAAGGATGTTTCCCAGAACACGGGTGCTCTTTGGTGACTGTAAACTGAAAAGTGTTCCCAATAGGAACTGGGTCTCTGACTACATGGTCAGCTAAGCCCCTGAACAGCTTATCAGCTGGATAAAGGGAGAGAAGCTCTCCAGATCTGATCTCATCCCAGGATAAGTAGATACAAACACGACTGTATTTCTCCACTTACCTTTTAACAGCATTTTTCACATTAAGGTCTGCACATATTTCTGCTAGTGCTAAGGGCAACCTCAGGATAGCTGTCAGACAGCACGTCCCCTCTGGCAGTGAGAGGGCTGCTTATATAGCCCAGGGATGTGGCTACCCCCAGGGGTGCTCAGCATGCTAAGCCTGGCACACAGCCATGTTTTCCCACCACAGCAGGTCAGGAGCCAGGAAGGAGATCCCTGCACACGAGGTACTCACTGGCCAGTACGTGCCTCGGCCTGCAGCACACGAGCCCCACAGGGTCTGTGTTAATGGAACTCCTCAGAATATCACTCACCACCGTGCACACAGAAGTCACAGTTATATTTGTCCAGAGTTTCCAGTGTGGTGACATAGGGAGCTCCTGGAGCAATCTCATCCACCCACTTGATGGCTTGCACCATTTTGTACCTCTCCTCCTGTGTAAAGACAGGAGGGCCCTTGTGCTTGGCAATCTCCTCTGAGCAAGAAACAGAAAAGCCCCATTAGAAGCATGTACCACAGCTATGAAGATGTTCTACAGGAGCCTCAATCATCTCACGGGTGGGCGAACTGCATCATGGGCTTATACTCAGCTTGCAGCTGGTTTGTGGTAGAGGAGGAAGCCTCAGCTAGATCAGAAAAGATTTTAATTCAGTTGCATTTCCTAAGCATGTAACAAGGGCCCTGGAATTCCCTGGGAAAGCAGAAGGACCCTGTGCCTCCCTGTACCCAGATGCTTGCTACTGGGAGGTACTTGGACCGCCTGGCAGCCCCAATGGAAAATTCCTGTTAAACAACAGCTTTGTGCTAGAAAATACACATCCATAAGCCATTTTAAAGTCCATCTTCACACATAAGAACTAGTTTTTAGCACTTAACTTCCCAATGGGCTACAATGAATTCTCTCCACACACTGATGTGCCTTGGAGTATCAGCTCTACAATTTGCACCAGCAAAACCAGACTGGTTTTCAGCAGGTGCAGTTGTTTTTCCAGCACAGGCCGCTGGTCACGCCTCAGACAAGGCCCAAAAGCTCTGAGCTACAGAACCCTGGCTCCAGAATGTGGGAACTGGGGAGCCCTTCTCCCTTGCCCAGGGAAGAGACGGAGGCTGCTGCTCCCTGAAGAGGTGAGGGCCGCCCGCTCAGTGCCAAAGGGGCCGTTCTCGGGGTGATGCCGCTGCATCTCGAGGGGCAGCACGAGGGCCAAGCTCTTACCGTCCGTGTGGACACCGACGATCAGGTAATCGCCCATGGCCCGCGCCTGGCGCAGCTGGTTCGAGTGCCCGTAGTGCACCATGTCATAGCTGCAAACACAGCGGGCGGGTCAGCCGGCGGCCGCAACCGTCCCCGGGTCGGGATTCACCGTCTCCGCACGGGGCAGCGCTAAGAGATCGCGTCGGGCTTCCCGAAGCAGCCGCAGCGCCCGGTCCCGCTGCATCAAGCCCCGGGCGAACCAGGGCACGGCCCGGCGGGGGCTCCCCTCCCGCCGCCCCACGCACCCCGCGGGAACCGGGTCCCGCTCCGGGCCCGGCCGCGGTCACAGAGGAGCCGGAGGCACCAGCGCAGCCGACATCGTTTATTTCTCCGCGACAGCCCGGTCCCGCGCCCGCCCCACTCACCATCCGTCGCACCAGACACGCACAGGCCGTGCCGCAGCCCTGCCGCCCGTCGCGGGGCCGCCGCCCGCCGCCCCGTTGCGCAGCATGGCCGCGCTGTCACCGGCAGCGCCGCGCGCCCGCGGCAGAGCCACCGGAGCCGCCTCCAGCCGCCCCTCCCCGCGCCCGCCCCGCCGCCATCTTGGGGCGCGGCCCCGCCCGCGCTCAGCTCTTCCTGCGCCGGGAGCCCTTGGCGCAGCCGCGGCCCAGCCACCCCCCGGCCCGGCCCGGAGCCCCGGGCTGCTCCCGCTGTGCCTCCTCGCTCTGCGGCGGCTCCTCGGCGCCCTGCGGCGGGGCCACCGGCTTCCGCGAATGCGTCCCCTCCTCGCCGGGGCGCAGCGGCTCGGCCAGCGCGAAGATGGGGTCCCGCGCCCTGCGGAGAGAGGCCGAGCGTGGGACAGCTGCCGGGCGGGCACCGCCGGGTGCGGGGCAGGGCCCCGGGCGCTCACCGGTCGTAGCGCGGGATGTCCAGCCCCAGCTCCGCCATCACCAGCCGCATCACGTCGTCACAGCGCCCGTGCAGCTTCAGGGCGGCCAGGTCGTCCTTGGGGGTCCACTGCAGGAGCGAGAGCAGAGCCGCGTCTGCAGCACCTCGCGCACAGCCCCGGGCCGACCACACACCGGCGCCGGTCTGCCCCACACCCTTCCCACCCCGTGCCAAGGGCTCTCACCTGCAAGTTCACGATGTACAGCTTGGGACGCCGGGGCGGCGGCTTGCTCATGCACCAAAGGTGGGGGTATTTTTTCAGGACCTGTCACAGAACAGAGGTGCTGAGTGCAGCCAACGGCCGCGGAACAGCGACCCGTATCGGCGAGAGGAAAAGGAATGTATTACCAGGAGGGGAAAGAGGGAGGAAGAGAGACTATCACAGATGGTGGGCGAATCCTGACACCAGTTTACAGTTGTCTGTTTGGGAGGAGACTGCTCAGCACCAAGGTGTAGCACCAAGAGGGAATGCTGCTAACAATCTTCACCGAGTCTCTAAAGTTACCTTTAAGCTGGAACCCAGACAAAGAATCACATCTGCTTTGCTTGCAGCTTCTGTTGCTGCTTCCCAGTTCAGGGGCTGCCTCAACGTCCCCTTCTCCCCAAAGTGGACGATTGTATCTCTCAACTGTGCCCCACACTTGTAGCACATCCTGCCAGTGTGATGCCTGTGCAGGGCTGTGCGCTCCGTCACGTCGAATACTCGCACATACTCTCTGTTGGGTGTACACGAAGTGCAGACCTGGCACAGGATGAAAGCAAAACCCTGTTACACCACCAGCATCCAGCCTGTGGGAGGCCAGGAACCAGCCACTGTTCTCAGGAGAAAAGCACTTTTTGGGAGACAATAAAGTGGAAGTGCTGGAAGGGATCATCAGGGATCAGATGCTAACTAGGGAAAGTTTGGAAAACCTCAGCCAGCAAGTGGAATTACAGGGAGCCTGTGAGCTTTGCCATAGGAGGGATTTCAGAGGAGGCCTGAAGAAGAGCAGACAGAAGCAGAAAGCTCTAGCAAGTCCAGCAAGATTCATACAGAATGCTTCAGTTTGTGCATGCTAGCTCGTTTCATCACAAACCTGATGGCCTTAACTAAGCAAAGAGTAGCCCTTTTCCTAGTTCTTCTTGAGCTAGTGATAGATAAAATAGTTTGTATTATTTCCCTGTGAAGCCCCCAGGCAGTAACTTCACGCTGTTCTGGCCACTCACCTCTATGTACATGTTTCCGTGAAGCTCAGATATTGCTGCTCGGGGCAACCCACTCCGCAGGTGCAGCCCATCACAGTTTTGAGACACCACATGCTGCACCTTGAGGAGAGCAACACACTGAGCCAGTTACCACACACACACAGCACTGACTGTGTTACTCAAATAAGGTGTCTCAACACACGCCAAATCACCCTGTGCAGGACCGAGGGGAAATAAGGCAGCCTGGAGAACAGAGCTTTATGAGAGCTCCTCCTACCAGACAGCAGTATCAGTGAGCTGCCAGCGTTGTTGACGCTGTGGCCAGCCCAGACTTACAAGAAGCAAGCACACAGTGTGAAAGAAAAGGCACAAGGGGAAAAGCTGCCAGGGCTACAACCTGGAGCAAACCTGAGGGACACTCAGCTGTATGTGAGCATGTGTGATTTATACACACGGACATGTAGCCACCTGAGTGAAAACAGGAGTTAGGCAGCCTCATGAAAAGCCTTTTCCCCCTGGTGGGCTTTATTTACCATACACAGAGGAACAAAAGTGAGGCGCAGCAAAAGCATCTTACCAGGTTGTGCTTGTGTAGGCAGGCGATGCTCATGTGGGTGAGCGTGGGCTCTGCCTCACTCAGATCTGTGGCCCTGATAAGGAGCAAGGAAAAAGATAAAGTTGAATTGTCACTAATGTCTTGTTCAGTCTCAGCTTTCTGCCACACAGCTTGGAATTTGCCTCTTTACCTGATGCTCCTGCCCTTTTGCAGCAATGTCCATATGCCATTAGGGCCTCTGTAGTCTGGGATCGAAGCTGCCTGTGTCATCAGAAGAGAAAACATGAGGCCTGGCAGGAGGTTCACACCCTTGCCCACAAACACATCAACCCGCTCACACACGGAGCCTCCAGACACTCCTCACTGACAGGGGCTTTTAATTCACTCCAAGGTTTCTAGAGCAGTGGTTCCCTCATTGCAGTAAAACATTCTTTTCATGTTCTCTCTCTCTTTACCATCTCTTCTACCTTACAGCTTCCATTTTCACCCCCAGTATTTATTTTCTCCAATTTTACAATTATGGAGTCCCTCCAGAACTCTTTTTGACCCTTGGTAATCACCATTCCTTACACAGAACTTAATTCTTGAATCTTTCCTTACTTTTATTAGACTGACTTCTGGCAGCTCACACTCAGCAAAAATACTCATAACATTGTACACTCTGGCCAGAATCATGCCCCATATCAGCACAGACTGTAGAAAAAGGACAGAAAGTAGGGTTTCCATCTCAGGTATCAGTAAAGGTGACACCACGTTAGAAGATGAAGAGCCACTTCTTTCCCAGATGCCATCACAGCATTTCTTGCAGTGTCATTTCTAAGTTTCAGTAGCACCAGCTACTCCTGCTTGTCCATTAGCACAGACAATATTAATGAGTCAATTTGGTTTTAAGTTTTACAAAAAAAGCAGTTGAAAACACTCAAAAATGGAGCCAGACTGGTGATCTTCCTGTTTAAACAGCATGTTCCTCACATGCTCACAGAGGTGATGCAGCTCCAAAATCTCCTGGGCAGGAGGCATGAGCCCAGGATGCAAAATAACCATTGCCCTCCTCACCGTGTGTGTGCTCCCACCACATCCCAGGCTCCTAACACATATCGTGCAGTCATTCAGAAACCATAAAAACAGCCCAAACAACACTGCAACAGCCCTGCAGGAGCTCCTACAGCTCCAGCCACTCACCCCAAAGAAACCTACCGTACTGATCCCGGCTCCTGTGTAGATGACGAGGTGCTTGGCGCTGCAGATGGCAGCAGCCAGCTCAGTGGCCTTTCTCCTTAACTCCTCTGGTTCGTCACATACCTGGAAAACACAACCGAGCAAGTTCATGTGTTTCTGGGATACACTGAACTGGGGGGAGCAGAGCACTCTCTCCACTCTTGACACGGGTCATCACTGTTACCAGAAGTGGCTTCCGAAGAAAACAACCACAGAATCCCACAACCTCAGGTTGGAAGTGACTTTATGGATCACCTGGTCCAACCTTCCCAAGCAAAGCATGACATAGGCTAGTTGCCCCAGCACTCTGTCTGGCCAGATCTTAAGTGTCCAGTGCTGGGGAATCCACCACCTCCCTGTGGAGATTGTGCCAATGGCTGGCGATTCTCCTCCTGAGAATCCCCCTTGTGCCCAGCCAGGATCTCCCCAGGGATAACTTGTGCCCATCACCCCTCGTCTTTTCCATGTTAAAAAGAACACGTTGCTGCCCAAGGGGGTCAAGGGCAGAGGCTCCCGGATCCCAGCACACGCGGATCCATCTCCCAGTCCCGAGGCACGTGCCCGCACGGGTCCGGCACCCCCGAAATGGAGTGAACCGCGAGCGGCCCAGAGACGCTGCCGGTAACGCGGCACAGCGGCTCCTCCCGCGGCCCGCCCCCGCGCCGGCTCCGCCGCGCACCTCCTCCTGCCGCCGGCGCACCCGCTCTCGCCGCTTGCGGCGCCGCTCCAGCTCGCGGACGATGTCGTCGCTCTCGCCCAGCACTTGGCACTCCTCGGGGCTCCGCTCCGCCGGCGGCTTCCTCCAGATGCGGGACACCTGCGCGGCACAGGAGGTCAGGGTGGCCGCGGGGCGGGCGGGGCGGGCGGGGCCGGGCAGGGCCGTACCTGTCTCCGCCGGTCCCGCTGCTCCTCCTGCTGCAGGAGCTCGGCGCGCGCCGCCGCCTTTCGCTCGGCGCGGCTCGCGCCGCCGCCGGCCGCCATCCCCCCGGAAGCACCGCGTTTCCGCCGCCGCGCGCCCGGCCGCAGGGCCGCTTCCGCCCGCCCTCAGCCCCGCCCCCCTTGAGCGCGGCGGCGCCCCCCAGCGGCGCGGCGGAGCGCGCCCTAAGGAAGCGCAAGGCGGCGGCTGTTTGAAAGCGGTTTATTGTCACGTACAAAAGGGCGGCGTTGGGCGGACTCTATGTACAGCAATAAATACCGGCCGGCCGGCCGCCTTTGGGCAATAACTTACCAATAAATACCGCCCGCTCTGCCGGGCAGCGGCGCCCGTACACAAGTCACCACACGATACACAACCGCCGGGGGCCTGCAGCACGGCCTCCCCGGCCCCCGGGGCGGAAGAAAGCAAACACGACACCTTCACAGCAGGGAACCAAACGGACGAGCACCTCGGGACAAGAACTGCCACACGCAGAACACTGTACACGAGAGGCCGCGGGACGGCCCCGGGCACCGCCTGCGAAGACATCCCCGGGGTCCAGCACCTCTCCCCGGACAGAGCACAGCAGAGGCACCCGTGGGGAATCCGTGTCCCCTCCGCACCCGGCCTCGCACCCACAGAGCGCGTCCACGCACCGGCCCCTCCAGCCACGGCTCCGCACCCGCTCCCCAGAGCGGCAGCGCTGACAAGGAGTGGGGGGGCGGGGGCAGCACTGCCGCCGGCTCTGCTCTCCTGGCTCTGGGTCTCCCTCCAGAGCAACACAGTCTCACCAGCAGCAGTGCAGGACCAGGCCTCCAGCTGGGTTTAGAACTCAGCTCTGGACAGGTATGACCCCAGGCTGGCACCAGGAGGGACAGGGCTGGGACTGACACCCCAAGCAACTGGAGGCCAACTGGAGGCCATCGTTTTGGAAGGTCTCACCTCTTCCAGGCACATCACCAGCTGCAAGACAAAGATTAGAGCCCAGAGCTCCAAGTGCTGCTCAGTGCATAGCCCAGCCAGTCAGCAGCTGGGAAGCGGCATGCTTCAGCTCAGAGAAGCCTAGGGCTGGGAGAGGGAAACCTGGAGGCAATGTTCTAACCTGCTCCCTGTCCAGAAAGTTCTGGGACTGGGAAAACCTTTCAAAACAGCTCCTCCCTAAACTCCCAATCAGTCAGAGCAAAGCTGATCTCCTCCTCCAGCAGAAAATCCCCACCAACTATCTGCTCCTCTCCTGCAACATTGCAGCTTCCATCAGTTTACCTCCTTCTCAGCCCCGAGGACAACAGCATCAGATCAGTTACAGGAGAAATGCATGAAACCCACCAAGTACAGTAAATCGCCTGCTGCAATGCTGCAGCATCACTTCTGCCATCCTGGCCCATCCCCTCCACTCAGGAGACTTTGGGCAGCTAAGAGCTCACAGGGACTTCACCCCCACATCCTGCTTCTCTGCAGCTACTCAGTAATCAGCTCAAAGCTTTGGGGAGGGCAGGGGGGATCAAAGTGTTTGAGGAAATGGAGCCTGGCCACAAACAGCTCTTCAGCTGTGTCACACAGCTCTGAGCGCTCCTCCAACACCCACAAGCAGGAGCTGTACCAGGCTGGGCAGCAATCAGGCCACAGCTCCATTTCCAGCACTACAGACACTCAGAACCAGCACCGTCCCCTGTCAGATAAGCCCCAAGAGCAACACAAGCTCTGACCACAGGATCCAATTCCACAGTTACATCCCATCAGCCTCTTCCTAAACGTGGACAGTCTTTCCTTATGTTACCCGTCTGCCAGCTCTGCTGGAGGGAGGAGAGCACGGTTTCCCCATTGAGGTAACAGTGCTCTGGTGCCAGCTGCTCGCGCAGCACACCTCTGCAGAGACGTGTTTCTGGGCAGGCATCACCAATAGCCACACCAGCTGTCCACTCCTGCCCTCAAGAACAGCAGCCCCTTTGCCAGTGTGCCAGAATCCTCCTGGAGAATGCAGAGATGCCAACTCCATCTCTCGGTTGAGCTTAGGGAAAACAACGGCAGCGAGAAAACGACAGCACATGGCGAAGGCAGCCACTGGCACCAGCACAGCACAGCGAGCTCAGAGAACAGAGAGCACAACACGAGGGGACACAACAGAAGCCAACGAGGTCAAGAATAAGTCACTTTTGGTACAACTGCAAAAAGATATCAAATAGGACTTGCCTCTTTTTTTGTCTTTTTCTAAGTTTTATAAATAAAGTCTGATAACTCTTTATAAAAACTAACCTCAGAGCCACGGCGTGCGGGAGGTTCATGAGAAACTTTAAAATTATTTCTTTATTAACTTTTTACTAGCAAAGTCTCCGAGAATATTTCCCCATTCAGATGGTCAAATATTCTCACCCTCTCAGATAAAAAAGCTGACTATAAATACGCTCTCTTTTCTGTCTGATTTTAATTTTAAACTTAGATAATTTAATAACTCTTAAAATGATGTTTCTCTCTTTAAATAAAGGGCTATTTAACCACATAAACTGGTTGTGTAAACCATCACACTAGAGACACTTGATACCCTCAAAACACGGGAACAACTATTGAGTTTGGTCTTGTTCAGTGCAAGACATTAGGCACAAAACCGGCCTGCAGTCGACATGGTACCTTCCCTCCCTCCCTCCCCTGGGGTGCTCTGGCCCAGCGGCTGGGGCAGAGGCAGAAGCACAGCAGCATCTTCCTGTCCACCACTGCTAGTTCACACAGCTACCGCCACGGACATCTGAGGGAAACCCACTGTCAGGGCACAGAGGCACACCGAGAAAGAAATACAAATCTATTACACAGAACACCCCAACTGCAACTACAGGTACCAAATGAGACAAAAGCAGCAGGTTCAGGAGCCTGGCAGTCAGGCCCCGAGACGCACCACCAGGAAGAGTAATGAAATAAAACCTTTGGATGTGACTGAAAACTAGGGTTCCCAGCCCTGGGAAGAAAGCCTCCCTCCAGACCTTCCCCAGCCCTCCCATCGCCTGCCCTCAGCCACACTGCACAGACGTTCCTTGGCTACAAACCCAAGATCTCGCAGCTTGTCCCAAGGGCACCCAAAGGCTGCAGATCACTGGGCAGGAGGCTCTGTCTGCACAGGACAAGGGACGCATCACCACTGCTCATACCAATCTGGACACAACAAAACAAAACTGGAGTGATCAGCAGGCCAGTCCTGGGCCAAGTAGAAGGAACCCGGACCCATCTGGGGAGGGTTTGTGCTTTGGGGGTTCCAGGCTGGTTTTGTGCCTAACTGCCCTGCACAGACAAGCTGAGGCAACTCTTGCTTCACTAAGACCGGGCGTCCGTTTTGGATTTCACTATCGTGATGACACTGGTAGTAGCAACCTTGCCAGGGATGAGGGGACCCATACTGGAGGTGAGAGGCCCCCGTGCAGGGGTCACAGGGCTCCGAGCCACGGTTCTGGCGAAGTTCTGGAGAGCCTCATATTTGGAGCGGAGAGCATCGAGTTCCATTTTCATGCTGGCATTCTCTGATGCCAGCTTCTCCACTTCTTGCTGTAGCTCTGCCTTCTGCTTCTCCAGTTCCTCCTTCTGGGTAACACGCTTGACTCTGCAGCTGGCTGCGTAGCCCCGGTTTTTCAGCGTGCGCCGGCGCTGCTTCAGCTGGATGATCTCCTCCTTCGACAGGCCCCGCAGATGCTGATTCAGCTCCCGCACAGACATGGTCACCAGCTCCTCATCTGTCAAGCTGGTCCCATTCTCACCTGGCTCCCGCTTCACCTGGAATAGATGGCAGCACGCAGTTGTGAAACCTGGAGCAGATGCACCCACCACCTGCAGCCCTTTATCCACCTGCCTTACCTTCAAGGCCTTGTTTCCTTTGTTGGGGGTCGTCATAACACGACAGCCTTGTCAAGCAGGTGCTGGAAGGGAAGAAGGTCAGGTTAGCCCCCCGGGACACAGCAGAGTCTGTGGCAGGGCAGCACCCGGCACTGCCACACATCCCGCACCGCTCCCCAGAGCACCCTCAACAAGCACTCACCTGAGCCGGCCTGAGAGCAGCAGGTTCTGTCCCTAAGGAGGAACCACTGCCCTTCCAACCCCCTCCCACAGAGGCTTTGGGCAATGCTGGTTTCTCCCTTGGGGTGGGGGAAATTAAAACACGAGGAGGAGCCAGAGTACACAGAAGCCACGTGTATCTAAAAATAGAATGGCAGCAGCGGCCAGGTCCGGGCTCGGCTGCTCAGGGCCAGTCACGCTGACTCAGCGTCACCAGTACGGGGGCCTCCTGCTCCCAGCCGCAGCCCTGGCGCTCTGCTTACCCTTCCAGCTCCAAAACCACCCCAGAACACGAGTCCCACCAGCCCACAGGTGCTCCCAGGGACAGAGGCAGGGCAGTTCAGCAAGGAGCGCAGGGGAAGCCTTTGCCTCCACAACACGGCTCACTGGGCATCCTGTGGGATGGGGAAACACCACTGCTGTGCTCACAGCTCTCCAAATGTCTTGTGTTTCCCAGGAAAGCCAGCACATCCAGGTTCCAGTCAAAGCTCTGCACCCAACATTTCCCAAGGAACAGAACAACCTGACACTGCAGCACAAAGGAGCACACTGCAATCCCGCCACAGTCTTGGGCCAGTGTGGCAGCAGCATTCCCCTCTCCTACTCACACAAAGCTGACCCCAGCCGTTGGTCTCTTCTGCAGGAAAGTCCCTCTTGGTCCCAGGCAATTCAAGGGCCCAGAACCACCTTCTCCTTCCATTAGCTTCAGAGCCAAGCTATGCTCATAAGGAAGCCAGGATTAGGGGCAGCCAAAACCAGACAGCAGACTCCTTCACTGCCCCAGGACTTCAGAGCCAGTGGCAACAATCCCTACGCCTGTTCCCACAGTAACTTCAAACAAGCTCTGGTTTCTGTCCCTGCATACCCGCTCCCCTCAGGCTGTAGTTCAGAGGGCTACTGCACTGCCCAGTGTATGAATCCCTCAGACGTTGCTCGACCAACACGGCTGTGCTTCAGGCAGCCAGAACTGCACAGCTCCGTACAAGAAGCAAGCGCTCCTGTGCAAGCACAGCCTACAACCACCTCTGTCCCTTTTGTCTCTTCAGTGCCCAACAGCCAACAACAATTCAGTTTGCCACCGCTTTGCTAAGTGTAGGAGGCACTGATACACAGTTATAGCCAAAACAACAGATGTACAAGTCAGCAAATACGGATTTGTGCTCTTCCAGCAGCTGTGGCGCAGACTCCTACAGTGCATCTACCACCTATTAGAGGTGAATGGGGTCAGCGTTTCCCAGGACACTGACAGAGCTGTTCCCAAAGCCTTTAGCCTTCCTGGAGGCAGGCTATTTATACCCAGAGGACAACACTTCTTGATATGAGAAGTATGCTAGAACCTGACAGTGCTGGCACAGGAAGGGTCATTTTGCTGTCCAGAGGAGGTGAGGCAGCTAACACATGGCAGACAGCACACAGCCAGCTGCTTTGTAAAACTGATTCTTCGCTCTTTTCCATTCTGTGGTGTTTCCTCTGCTCCTACTTGGCAAATGACATCGCTGCTGGGAAAAGAGGAGAAGGCAGGGAATACCTGAGAGACCAACAATGCCATCCCTGCAGCACCTCTGGTGAGCACAAGAAGCCAGGGCAGGCATGCGCAGGGGACTTGCCTTGTGGCACTAAGCAATGTCCAGGTGCTTGGCAAGCACTCAACGTCCATCACTACAGCAAAGCTGAAATAACACAAACAAGCAGACAAAGGTGCTGCATGGGACAGGGCTGTCCGGCAGCTCGCAGACAGGACACCCAGAGAACTGGCACCAAGACAAGAGAGCAAACTTGGCCTGACTCTTCGGACTGCGGATGGCTGAGCTCTGAGAGCTTCCCAAAGATCCCGCTGAAAAGCGCCGAACGCGATGACGGCAACGAAGGAAATGCGGCCTCAACGCATTTCCCCAGGGCTCGAAGGGCTTGAACTCAGCAGAAGCGCAGCCACCGCTCCCCGCGGCTCCGCTCGGAGCTGCCGGCACCGCGCATGAGCCAGCGCCGTTCCCCACATTCCCGGCGTCAGAGCCCCGCCACGAGCCCCGTGTAAACACGCTGACGTCACCCGCTTCGGCGCACGGCGCTGGCGGGAGGGAGGCCCCGCCGCGGGGACCCGGGCAGGGGCGCGCTCCGAGCGGCCCCGCAGCGCGGTGGGGCCGGGACTGCCGCGCCACGGCTCTCCCGGTGCGGCTCCTGCTCTGGTTAGGCACGGGAGCTCCCGCAGGTGCCTCCGTAACCCAAGCGTGCTGGATGACACCCCTAGTTACATACAAAGCCAGGGCTGGACCTGGAGTCCCTGGTGAGCTCACATCCGACAGAGGGCATTTGGGCAGACACTCTTCCATCAAGGAATCAGCCCACCCAGCCGGATTTAATTACTTACACAGATAAAGGAAAGAGCTGGCTCCCGGAGAGCCCTTCCAGGCTTTGGCAGTGCCTTCCTCTAACCTCACAGCTCAAACGTCACATAACAGGGTCAGAGACATACCCAGCTCTGGAGAGCAAGACCTCCTGTGCACACTGATGCTCCGTGTCAGTCTGGCACCACAGCCTGCTCCGCAGCCCCACCAGGCTTTGCTTCCCACCACACAGGGGATCTGCTCAGCTCCAAGGCCGCTGCACCGAGCAGACCCACAGCCCCAGCCCGTTCTCTGCCCCCACTGTAGCCTCTGGCAGCGCGTGAGCCACAGGCCCCTCCAGGCTGTGGGCCAGAACCTCGGAACCGCATCCCCTCAGCCACCAGCCCTCTCCCAGGTGGCATCAGCTACACTGTGATAGGTGCTGGAGTGATGGAGCATGTCCTGTGACCATGCCCCTGCGCAGGGAAAGGAGCTGGACGCCTCCGCGACTCGCCACCCTCTCCAGACCCTCCTCTGCCTGCCCATCTCGCAGAGGGGCACCCAAAGAGAGGGAAGCCAGCGGCGCGTCCGGGCGAGGAAGCCGCTCACTGAGGAAGCCCCGCCCGAGACCCGCCGCCGCCTGGAGAGGGGAAGCTGAGAGACCCAAGGAGCAGCGGGCGCGGGAGGGGCGGGCCCGGGCTGTCGGTCCAAAGGATGCACGGGACCGGGAAGGGCGGGGCGGGACGCGCTCGAGGTGCTCGCTGTCGGCCCCACGCACCTGTTGCTCTGCCGCGAGGCTGGGAACCGGGCGGGGTGGCGAACAGGGGCGGGCGGCGCCGGGCGGCCACGGCCCCGGAGCCCCGCCGTGAGTCAGCGGCGACAGCCCAGCGGTACACTCGCCAACCTGCGGCAGCCCGGCCGCCATCCCGGGCCCGCCGCGCCCGCCCCGCCCCCCGGGAACCAGTCAGCCGCCCCACCCGGTGCGAGGGACGCGCCCGCCGCCCGAGCCGCGCCCGCCGGTCTCACCTCCTCACGGGGCAGCCGGGGCCGGGCCGGGCCGGGCGGGGAGGCCGCGCTGGGAGGGACCGGGACGCCGCTAGCCGCCGCTGCCGCCGCTCACGGACACGTCACGTGATATTTGGGTCACGTGACTCCATTCATGAAGCGCCCAGCGCAACCGCCCCGGGCCTTAAGGGGGCCGCGCCTTAAAGGGGCGGCGGCGGCCGGCGGGAGCCTTATGACTTGGCAGGTGCCGGCTCCCCCCCGCCACGGCCCCGGTGGACCACTCGGCTCCTCTGGTGCAGCCTCCGGGCTTCCTCGGCTGCACCTGCAGCATCCTGGAGCTGCTGAAGCTGCCGGAGCAGCAGCCAGGCCCCAGCGGAGGCACTGACCAAGCAGCGTGCTTTGCAGCATCCCCCGGCTCCGGGCCAAGCCCGGGCTGCGCAGCGCTAACACCGCAGCTGGCTCCTACTCCCCGGGGTCAGGACCCGCTGCTCAGGGTGGTCCCAGCTCTGCTCCCGCAAAGGTGGGTCCATAACGCAGGAAGACTGCTGCCAGCTGAACTAACTGCTGTGCTAGAACAAAGCGCTGGCAAGACAAGTACAGCAGTGAAAGACAGGTGGAACATAAGCACCGAAACTGGGATTTAAGGCCACATCAATAGGCCCGGCCGTGGGCATTCAGAGCAGCATCGCTGTTCCCCGTTGTGCTCAGGGCTTGTAAGCTCCAGCCTTGAGGGCTCCTAGCTAGACCTTGACAGGCTGGTGTCCCCCAGCTGCTGACCAAGCATCTAGGAAGTTCATCTATAGCTCTGCCTCTCTGGGGGTACACAGGGGCAGCCCAGAAGCCTCTCTGCAGAGGGGTGGCCATCCTACCTTTTATTCTGTATCACACTTTATCAGCCAAATGGAAACTTTCTACACTGCTCCTCTTCATTTTCAGCTTCTGAGAGGGGAATGGAGGAACATGCAGCACCCACTTGCCTCCATGGAATCTTGTGTGCAGTGGCACCTCTAGGAAGCCTCAGCAGTTGGGATACTCAGCGTTTCCTCCTTCCCTTCTCCTGATTCCCTGAAAACTGTGAGCACAGGGCCCTAGACCAGCTGTTGGGCTGTTACTCAGGAAGCACTGGTGACAAGCAATGGGCTGATGTGCTCCCCTGCCCACCCCTGGACAAACCATCCAGTCAGGTTGGCAGCACGCCTTGGGCACGCTCCGTCAGGCAGCAAGGACCCAGTGGGCACCGCCAGAAGCAAGAGATATACCCAGTCCAAACAGCTGGGGTTAGCCACAGCTCTGTTGGAGCAGCAGTTTATTATGTTTAGAGGGAAGAGGAGTAACCATTGGTCATGCCTACAGGGTCAAACTCTTGCTACCAGCTGAGAGCCTAGCACTAAAACCGCTTTAGCATTACCAGCACCTTTGGCAGCTTTTGCATCGACACCAGAACGCTTTTCCTGCATCACCTGCATGAAGTTTCAGCAACCGAGCAAAAAGGGAGCACTCACTATCCCTCCCCTGCCCAACCGCCCAAGCAATGCTAGTAGCAAAGGAGGGACAGTGAGAGCAGCTCATGGCCCCCCACACCAGGAGGACAGGGAGAAGGGCCAGTGCCAGAGAGAAAGAGTGTGTCCAGAGGTTCATACCATCTGTCTCAAAGTCAAGGTGGATGGAAGATGGGGCAGAGGCACTTTGGTCCCTTCAGTTTGCACCAACTCCAAGTTAAACACCCTCTTCTACAGCATTGCACCATCCCACAGCTGCCAAGAGCCAGGCATGGCTGACACCAGCATTCAGAGCAAGCGTTCTCCTTAGACAAAAAGAAAGGGCACAGAGGAGACTGACATTCAGCACAGCCAGACTACAGCAGCCTGTTCAGTTCTTGCTGCCGGGGTGCTTATTGTTGAACAGACTGACTTTGCTGGCAGATGCCAGTGACACAGAAGGAGACTCCAGCTTCACCTTATCCAGCAAAGTCTTCTTTATGGCTGCTGGGGAGATCTCTTGGTCTGCCAAATGCTGCAGCTCCCTGCAATGGGGTGGTGGGAGAGCTAAGACATAGCAAGAGGAAGAGATGGGGAGCATGCAGGGCAAGGCTCTCTGTAGGAGGCTCTGTAGGACCTCTCTGGTGCTGACCTTGTCCGGATGCAGGAAGCCTCCACAGCATTGATTAGGAGCGAGCGGAAGCCACCGCTCTCCAGGAAGTGCAGGGCATGGATGGTGGCCCCCCCAGGGGAGCAGACATTGTCCTTCAGCTGCCCGGGATGCTGCTCAGATTCCAACAGCATTTTGGCAGCACCCTGTGGCAAGGAAAACAGCTGCCAGAGCTGACCGAGAAACCCACCATCAAATACTCCTGTTCTCTACTGTGGAGAGCAGCACCCAGCACTCAGAGGGGCAAACAGAGCTCCCCTGACAGCCATTAGCAGGCTGCCAAACCACTTTTCAGAGCTGAAAAAGCCTGCAGATGAGTCAGTGTTCCCCAGGCCCCAGCTCCCACAATACCACACACCAGCAGAGTGCTGCAGACCCTTCCTATGTCCCCTCACCGGGAACCTGTGTGCAGGCAAACCAAATATGGGGTTTACAGTAGATGCGGTAAGAGGACTGAAACCACTTCAAACCTATTATGTGCACAATGCTCTGCACAGACTCAAATGTGTTCTGGAGAGGGAATACTGACCAGCAAAGCCTGTGCTCCAAGCCGAACAGCCAGCCTGCGGGGAAGACCCATTTTCACTCCCCCATCCGCCAGAGCATCCAGAGCAGTGAACGCCTGAGACCAGAGAGAGGAAGATGAGTGAACATCTCTACTTCAAGAGCGTCTCAGGGAGGAGAGAATCCAGGGCTCCAGGGTCACACTGCGACTCCTGTTGCTTACAGACTTCACTGTCTTAACTGCCTCCCCTTCATTGCCTGGGTGCCATGCCATGCCTCTCTCCCACTGCTTCCCGCTCTGGAGTGGGGGGAATGGGAGATATTCATCTCCTGTGTCACACTAACTGTAGGTCCATGTTTTGCAACATGGACACTGCACATTGGCTGTGGACTTCAGATTTATCCAACTGGTAACAGACTTCTGTTGTTGACCTGAGCTGGTTATAAACCGGAACCTGGATTACATGTTTCATCACAAACATGAGTGATGAGGAAAACAAGGAACGACAAACCGAAGCTGCACGGACCTTCCCTGCATGCAAAGCCCACTGCTATCCCCCAGCCTGCCCCAAGTTGAGAAAGGAGCACATACATAAGCAGGGCCACTGCCACTGAGCCCCGTTACAGCATCAATCAGGTCCTCTTCCACCTCGGTGCAGAAGCCTACGCTGGCCATCAGCTGTTCCAAGAGCTTCCCATCCTCCACATCTGCGTGAGTCCCAGTGGCATAGACTGTAGCGCCTTCCCGGACAATGACAGGGGTGTTGGTCATGCACCTGATCACTTTTGGTGTGGGGCAGAAGGTAGAAAGTTTCTTAGGACAGAAGATCATTAGAGATAGAAGGAAAGAAACAAGGAAAGAAAAAAATAAAGAAAGAAGAAAAATGAGGTTCAGTGCATATTTGGCACACCAAGGAAGCTATCTAGGGAGGGACTCTCCCCTGGCAAGAACACCACAGGCAGAGAGAAAAGAGACACTCCTGTATTCCAAATCCCCTGCTTTAAGCCACAGCCATGACCCACCTCTGCTGGGGGAAAGACCTGATATACATCTCGTGTGACAGAGGAGCTGGCACAAAGCTCCTACAGCCTCTTCTGGTGGGGACCCAAAGCAATCACCTCGCTGCAGCACCAGTTTAGCCCTGGGAAGCACGAGCATCTCCCGTCCTTCACACACACTCCTGGGGGCCGGAGGAACGGGACCAGTGCAAGGTCAGTTCCTGAGCACCGGGTGTCTGCTGTGGCTCCTGCCGGGGTACTCCGGCCCTCCCCATGCCCGCTCACCTTCTCGATGGAGCTGATGGTGACACCGGCCGCGCAGGAGACCACGATGTGATGGGCCTCGATATCGGGGCCCACTTCCTCCAGGATGAAGGGGATGATGGGGGGCTTCACGGCCAGGAAGAGGACATCGCTGTTCTTCACCGTGTCCTTGTTGCTCACCGTGAAGTTCACGCCCATTTTCTGCAGCGGTTCGGGAGAAAGGGGGCCGCTGTCACGGAGGGGCCCCGCGGGGGGAGGCACACAGCGCCCACCGCCCCCGCACTCACCCGCAGCCCGCTCACGGTGGGCAGGTCTGTGTCCGGGGAGCTCGCCGTGATCTTGTGCGCGGCCAGGACCCCTGCGAACGGCACCGCGTCAGCCCCGGCGCCGCGCGCGCTCCCGCCCCGCCCCGCGCCTCCCCGCGCGCTACCTGCCGCAGTGAAGCCCCTGGCCAGGGCGAGCGCGAGCTGCCCCGCGCCGATGAAGCCGACGCTCATGGCAGCGCCGCAGAACGCGAGCCCCGCCGCCGCACACGTGGCCGCGCGCCGCACAGGCCGGGAGGATGATGGGCGGGGCCTGGACGAGAAGCGAATCGGCGGGCGGCGGGGCGGGTCCGCGCCACCCCTCCGCCACTCACGAGAGAGGGGCGGGACCTCCGGCCCTGCCCTCGCCAGCAATTGGTGCAACCGGCGCGGGGTGTTGCATCAGTCAAAGCCTGCGGGGGCCGCGCGGGGCCCTGCGCCGAGCCGCGCCGTCAGGGGGCGCTGTCCTCCCGCAGGAGCTGCCGACCTGTGGCGTGCGCGCCCTTCTGGAAGCTTCGGGCGCCGCCGATTGCCCCCGGGCCGCCGCTGTAAGGGCTGTGCCCGGGGGGTCCCAGCGGGGCGGAGCCGCGGGCTGCGAGCGGCGGGCACCGCCTCCCTCCGCCTCCGGCGTGGCACCAGCGCGGGCCTAGGGCGGGGCGGGCCCGGCCCCTCCCCAGCCACCGCCCCGGACATTCCTGGGATGCTCCGGCCCCGCGCGGGGGGCGCGGCGAGTTCCGGTCGTCACCGGGCGAGGGAGGTGCACGGGCGGTTCTCCATGTCCCGCCTCCGCGGCCGCTCTTTGTGGGTGCCCGGCAGGTGCCCCCCGGCTCCCCGGTAAAGGGGTCCTGGAGCGCTGCCGCAATTCTGCTCTACAACATGGGTCCCGCTGCCCGCGGATGTTAAGAGGGAAGCGGTTTCCCGGTGACCAGAATCACGCACCGTGGCGGTGCTGCGCCCGCTGTCAGGGCCCGGCTGAGGGGACCCGGTCGTCTCGGCACAGCCCCTGCCGGAGCCGGGCACCGGGCAGCGCTGTTTGCGCCGGCTGTGACCTGACCGCGCTCCTGCGGTTGGGGCTTTGCTCTCCTTCAGCTCTGTTGCTCCTTTATTGAACAGAACAAAATACTCAGCGCACCTCCTGTGGATGAGCGCCCCTGACCGCTGTGTTGTGGGGACACTGCATCCCAGTCCACACGAAAACAAGGGGGAAAAACCAAACCACCAACCCACAACCCATGAAAGAGTTAGGTTTATATTATAAAATTTCTGTTTCAATTTGGAACGCTCTAGGAGTCATCTAGGTCGGGTGCAGACCCAAGTCTGTAATCCCAAATGAGTGCACATACATCTGACATTAGTTTACAAACCAGGCGGGGGGACCGGTGTCTGTGGAGCCTGCTGTGTGGCCGCTTACCTGATCAGGAGTCGTTAGAGGGGAAGAGAAGCTCTGAAAATAAAGGGGTTTTTCATTAACTGAATCGTGACAAGGTTGATTGTGAAAATCACGTGAAGCTGATAGTGGCTGTCTCTGTCCTGGGTTGGCTAATCTCATAGTTTCCAATGGTTAGTGAGTGTTTTAACCACTGGAGCATGAGGTTTTGATTTATTTTTTTTTTTGGTAGGTTTTTTCTCCTAAGAGAGTGGATTGCTGTCCACACAATTTTTTTTTTTTTTTTTTTTGCCATTTTGACCATGCTAGCATTTTTTACTCAGCCTTTGGCTGTCAGATGAGAAAGCTAAATCTGAACACACTGTTCTTGGCAATGACTTGACTTTCCACTCCTCCAGTCAGTGGTATCATGATTTCCATGTTAAATTCTATTTCCTCCTTATTGTGAAGATACTGAATTTTACCCCGATCATTCCCCACTTCCCTGTTTTTCTTGGACCTTTAAGTCCCCGGCACTGTGGAATTTGCATCAACCTGTGTCAGTAGTAGATTCTGTCATATTCCTGCTGGTCGTTCCTAGTTGGCACAGAATCTTCACAGCAAAAAGCAAGTGAATCCACAGCTGGAAGAGATGTTGCCAGCTGAGGAGCTCCACACAGGCTCTGCTGCCCCAAGGACTGGCAGTGCTGTAGGAGCCGCGATCACCTGCCTGGTTCCAAGCACTCTGCAGTAATAACAAATAAGTGGTTTCAACCGAGTACATGGTAACTGCTCCAGGCTCCTGGCGCGGGCAGTGGCTCTTTGTGCACTGCCTCCTCCTGTACAAATGGATTCATTTTCCCAAGCTATCATTTCCTAATTGTACAACCCCCCATTTGCTTTGGCGGCAAGAGCTAAAGCTCTCTAACACCCTGGTGCATATCTGCAGTACATAGTCTCAGATCTTGCCCTGGAACAAGCTGGCTAGCCTCTTGTTGGACCATTATGTTCCAGACTTCCTGCCCTTAATGGGGATCACAGAAGAGAAAAACTCCCTTGGAAGGGCATTTAATGCATTCCCTTCATTCTGGGTACTGATTCTTGACCCTTTTCAGGGGATCATATTTCCCACTGCTCCAGGCTGGTTCTTACTGGGGGCAGAATTACCCAGCACAACCTGTCTAAGCAAATTTTTCCTTTCCTTGTCAAACCCCATGCAGAGCACTGGTGCAAGGGAAGCTGCCTTCCTTCCTCCTGAGTGACTGCTACAGACAGCAGCAGGCAGAGCCCTCCCTGTCTTGTGTGGATACTCCTGAGGCTGTGTTCAGGCTCCATACAGCAAAATTAACTGAGCTGTGGTTTTGGCAGGAAGCAGAAGGGGCACCACTGGTGGAAGAAAAGCGGTGTAAGAGCAGGATCTCGGGAGGTGCGGTACCCATCTGCCATCCAGCTTTATTTTAGCTTGGTTAAGAACTAAACCTTGCTCTGACACACAGCTACATGAGACTTGAACCAGGCTTGCACAGGAACTGGGACCACTCTGGTTCTCTCCAGGTCAGAAATGAAGCTCAAGGTCTGCGCTGTGCAGCATGGGGCTTAGAGCAATGTTCTGTCAGGGGTGGGTTGGAGAAATGCAGCTCGGTGGTGACACAAGGAGCTGAGGAGCCCCAGCACCCCATCAGCCCAGGAGCAACCCCACTTGCTCCTGCTGTATCCAGGTTCTCTCCCTTCCCAGCCATCCCCCCCAGGTTTGCTCTTCCTGCAGCACTGTGCGATCCATTCATCTCTCCCCGCCCACCCCCAGAATTCGCCTTTAAGCTTCCAGAAAAGAAAACGTGATTGCGCCATGGGAATAAAGGGGCGATGGCAGCTGAGCAGAGAGAGCATGAGCCAAGGTACCCCAGGTACCACCATCGAGCGGGGATGTGATGTACACATGGACACTGTGCAGCCTGGCTCTGTTCTGCGCCATTTCTTGGCAGTAGAGCCCTAATTTCACAACCATTCATCTCTCTAATGACTCAGTGTTTGCTAAATTGGAATATCCCACATTTGTCCTCTCTCCCCCCCCCCCCTCCCCCCCAAGGTGCATGCTTGAAGATATTCTTTTTCTGTGCTAAACAGCAGAGAAGAGCAGTGGAAAGAAAGGATTGGCAATCTTCAAAACACTATTGCAGCTGCGATGTTCTCAGAAACATCCTGACTGGAATTTCCCAAACTCACAATCATTTCATGTCTCACCACACAGCCCAGACTAACCCAAACTCTGAGAGATTGTTTTTCATCTCCAGAACTGGTGTTCCTTGACGCAACTTTTAACTTTCCCACTTCCTGGACAGTCACTTGATTACAGTTAAGGGCTGGTAAGAGTTTCAACATCCTTGGTGCCTTTCCTAATATTTGGCTCTGGGACGCAGCAGCCTGCAGACCCACTGCTGCTGCAGGAAGCATTTCTGCTGCCTGGAGACAAAAGGCCGGTTCACACACTTTGGGCTGCGCTGTTCCTTGCTGTGGCACAAGGCACCGGGCAGATGCTGGGTGATGGGAAGATGGGCTTTCCCCAGCCCACCCATGACACGTCATTCATTTCTGGGCAGGTCAGTCCTGACCTTGAAGTTCAGTCGGTGGCTCCTGTGCACGCATGGGCCTCATCAGCGCCTCCTCCCACACCCCACCTCCTGCTCACCCCCGGCTGCTGCTGCTCCTGGCACCAGCGCCGCGCTTCAGAGGTGCGGGACAAAGCGGATGCGCTGTGAGTATGCCAGGTCCATGACATAGAGCAGCAGGTTCACGTAGGTGAAGATGGCAATGACCAGCTGGCTGTCCCATGGGCAGCGGCCCTTGGCGCAGGAGCCGGGGCGCTGTGCGGAGCCGTACTTGCTGTCGAAGCAGAACACGGGCCATATGACAGCTGCGCTCACGTACAGCAACACAGCCCCCAGGGTGTAGATGACCACAGAGCGCTCAAAGGGGAACCACAGCAAGCTGGTCTTACCTGTAACACTGAAGGCCACGACCACCACTGTCACCACGAAGCAGAAACTGTAGACAGCCACACACCACTGCGTTGCCACATATTTGCCATACTGGCTGTCGTTCACCAGTGCCCCAAAGATGATGCAGGCCACGAAGGCCTGCACAATTTTCAGGAGCCCGGAGACTGTGGCCATGTAGCTGGTGACTTGCCCTGGTTTTGCCCGGGTTAAGAACACCTCGGCAGCGTACACAAGGAACAGGAGGCCTGCAAAGACGCTGGCGGCGATGCGGAAGTCTCTCACCTCACAGCTGATGGGGTAACAGTCAAGCTGGACGAAGTAGAGCGGGTAGATCACCGCAGCCGTGACGGACATGAGTGTGGCTAGCATGGCGAAAGCGGCAGTGAAGTTTCCCCAGGAGATGCTGAGGCAGCTGTGGAGGTGCGTGAACTCACAGGTGATGATGAAGACGGTGATGGCGAAACAGAAGGTCCAGACAAACATGCAGAAAGTGCCATATGCGGCGCTGAAGCCGCCCTGGTGGGCTACCAGGCTGAATGTGGTGCATCCAAACATCATCTGCAGCAAGCGAGCTATTCCCACAGGGGATGTCACTGCAGCAGTGTTCAGATACGGCCCTCCTGTGCTCTCCATCGTGTTTCCAGCCCAGCAGACAGTGCACTCAAAGCCCTCCCTAAACGTCTTTTTAGGCTTCTGCTCCTTTGTCCTGAGTCACACCAGGTACTGGATCAGTGCAGCAGCAGCTCCAGTCCCCGCCTTGTCTCCACCGGCGCTGTGGGTGCTGCCCTGATGCTGGGCAGTGTTTCTGCTGCGTTTCTGGCAGCCTCGGCACAGACTTGCCGGCTGAAGGGAGGTTTTTAGCTGACTCTGCTGCCAGAAGCAGAGCTGGGATCTCGGGGTGCCACGAGCAGCTCACTCCCACTCTCAGGTCTGAAACCTGCCTTGTTCTGTCCTTTCACCCTCTCCTTCCCCTTACGGTGGCCGAGAGAATCACTTTCTCCTTGGGAGCTGACGTTGATTCCATTTTAGCTCTGCAGCTGTAGCTCTGCTTGTGCTGCTTGCAGGGACCCGTGAGTATAAATAGGGGCTATATTAATAGTTCTGGAATGAGTCCTGCCCCCTTCAGCAGCGGCGAGCAGGTGCTCGTTAACACTGAAGCTGTGAGCTCCATCAGGGGCTTGTGATTCTCCTCCTGCGATCCTTCAGGCAAGCCAGGGTCACCAGAACGTCGCTGTTCCACAGCTGCTCCACACCGTGGGGGGTCCCTGTGGAAGGGGGACGTTATCCTGCAGAAGCAGGAGCTCTTTGCTGCAGCCCCTGAGCAGGGACACGAGCCCGGCGGCATCACAAGCCCTGTGAAAGGGTGGCAGCCAGGAGCTGCAATAAAAGCTGACTCACTTTGGTCCATTTGACCTGGAGCAGTGATAGATTTACCTGCTGTGAAAGGTGCTGCTGTGCTCTGACCATTAGCAAGGGCAAGGGATTGGACAGGAGTTATTTAAGCTGGAATCGCTGCTTTGCAGCATCACTTGTGATCCAGCTGTGGCTTAAGACAAGAGACAAATGGAGACAGACACAGGTTCCAGGATTGCTCGTGGTAAAAAGCAGTGACTGCAGCACTCCAGCTGCTCACACACAGGCCAGGGATAACTTTACAGAATGACTTGTGTGAGAATAGCACAGATTTTGTGAATGTGAAGATAAAACGTGCCCACCTCAGCCTCGCCACCATCCTGTAACCTCAGCGTCTCTTTCATGAAAACCCCTCCCATCTTTCTTAAAGGACCTCCGGTGCTAAACGTAGAAAACCTGCATTCATCTGAGGTGGAAGCTGCACAATTTACATCACAACAACCAGGAAATGCAGCGAGGGAGCCCAGGAGCTCCAGGTGAATGGGCTCTCACCCTCAGGTCTCGTCCTTCCTGACTCTCTGTGATGTTAATCGTTCATTCTAGCAGCAGTTGTTACCATCTGTGCTGTGGAATGTCCTGTACCACAGAGGAGCTGCCCTTGCAAAGAAAATTTCTCCTCCAAAAAGTCTTTGCCTTTGAGAAATGAACCCTGGAGTTAATGTTTTGGATATACAGGTAACTAGCTCTGCAGAAGGCATTCCCAGCTGCAGCACCAGTACTGATACTTTACTGTTCCCTAGCAGGAGTACGTCACTGGATGCAGCGCAGGGCAGGCACTGTATTTGGGGTGCATCATCTTGTGTAGTCATCCCGCAAACAACTGGTTCTCACAGCAGCTTCTCTTGGTGCTCCCAACGGACAAACTGGTGCCCAGCTGAAATCCTGTCTGGTGGTCCAGCACCAGCACTTGGCTCTGTGTGACTCTAGCCCTCAGAGGAATCCCGCTTCCCACACGCTTTCCCGCGTATATCCTGGCAGCTTCCCTGTGTTTCAGTTCAGCTGGGACCACCATTTATTTTCTCTTTAGCTACATTTACCAGATGTGTCCCAAGTCCCCTTGCCCAGAAAGGCCGATTGTCCATGTGGCTCTGCCCTGCCGTTTGCTGGAGTCCATGAGAGGTACCTGAATGGCTGCAGTTTTGTTTGTTTTGGGGTTCACTCACCTGAGCTGAGGGACCTCACAAGCAGCACCGCCCCTTTGTCGAGGTTCAGGACACCCTTTCAGCTCTGGAACCTGGCAAGACCCATCTCGGCAGTGCGTGACGTGCTTTGTAAAACTGGGCCCGTTTCCTGCGGCCACACACGGGTGCAGCCAACACCACACTGGTGCCAGGAACTTCTGCAGAAGGGATGTAACCAATGCTGCTTGTGCAGGTTTTTCTGTACAAGCTGCAGCGTGCTGCAGGACGGAGCTTTTCTGCCTTCTTGCTTCTGCCCCTGTGCTTTTCCCCTAAGGAATGGTCCCTCCTCTTTCCAGCTCCAACACACATTCCTGATCCCTCCCTTGTTCTCCTTCCATTACCATCAAAAGGGATTCTCTGTATTCTGAGGTGGGTGTGTTCACAAATGACTAAAATAATAGAAATATGCTGGTGCTTGCCTTGTGTTCTCTGCCCTTTATGGTCCAAATGCTCCCCATTTTAAGACAGGCCAGAGGGCTCATCAGACATGGCTCTCAGTAGAACAGAGGCCTTTGCTGCAAAACCAAATGTCCCTGCATCTTCAAATGCAATGCCCTGGAATACCTGCCAAATCAGAGTTAAGCTGAAAGTGCTGTGCAAGTATGCAAACATCAGATGCTGGGTGAAAATCTCTGTACTTAAGCCCCGTATTACAACCTCTTCATAGGAGAAACAATGACAAAGAATACTGCAAGGGGAACACAGAAGTCTAATTAATACAGAAGACCAACACTACCCTCAGCCCTCTCCCATGCACAAGTGATCATAAGAATAACCCATCCAAACGAGCAGCATATACAACTTTACAAAGATGTATGTACGGTTCTCTGGTCAGCCCTTATAAATAGCATTTTACATATTAAAATAAATATGCCCACATTGCCCAAGTAGCAAGAGGTTTCTCCGTTATTTAAAAAAAATATGTTACAAAACAATATCATTTATATTTCTTGCTTAGTTTAAAAAAATGTAATAAAAAAGTCATTTTATAAAATAATATGAAAGTAAATTGAGTACAAGAGTGTCCATCTGTAGCACGTGTCCTGGGCTTGTATGTGATGATGCATCGCGAGATGCAGACCTCCAGGCAGTCAGGTTATTGTTCCTTCACTCCTAGTTGGACACAAGAAATCCAGTGCTTGCTTTGTTCACCACTTGTATCATGTCTATGATGTAAAATTCATGGCAAGGGAGGAAGTCCTAGACCTGGGGAAGATTCTCATTGCTGCTATTTATGGCTTTGCTACTCCCTGTATCAGATTGCCTTGTGTAACACAGGAAAAGGATGTGAATGGCTGAAACTGAGCCCTGGAGTTTGGAAGTAACACCTTCTGGTCAAATGGTGTAAGCAAGAAACTGCCTCTTTTTTTTGCTGGACACATCCTAAGTGTGCAAGAGTGTGGGAGCACGTGGTGTGTACACGTCTGAGCATGCATGGGTGTGAGCGTGCGGCTGCCTGCATGAGCATAAGGAAAATTAGGAAGTGTGGGAGAAAGGCTCAGAGTCTCCTCCTGATCTAATCTCTGCCCCTCTGCAGAGCCCTTCCTAGCTACCACTGCTGAGCATCCCCAGGAGTTTACTGGGCTCCAGGCCCTGCTGCTGTGCCATCTTCTGAACATCAAATCCCATGTGCATGAGGAACTGGATCACATTCATCTCCTGCCCTGTGAACTGGTCCCTGATGGTGGGACACGAGGGGTTGCAGTGAGGCCATGGACAGCTGTCGATCAGATGAATTGGGCAGCCTTTCAGAGGGGCCTTCCCATTTTTGTTGCTCTCATGTAGGCTCCGATCCCAGCAGTGCAGGGCACGGGGGAGCGACGTCCCCTTCACCTGGATGTCCGTCCAGTGACTGAAACGACAAACGGCAGAGCTCGCATCAGGCTGTGGGAACCAGCGCATCCCCCCCCGCTGCCCACTCATGGGATCTGCAAAAGCACTCACTTGCGTGTAATTATCTCATGAGACAAACAGGCAGGAGCAAAGCTAGCACTGAGGGAAGAAAGGAAACATTGATTAGGTCTTGGAAGGACAAACTCACTCCTACTAAACAGAACCTTCCGGACTCAAGAGAAGGTGGATTTTTTGCTGCCCCTGGCAAGAGCTTTAGGAACAGTCATGACTGTCTGATATAAACCCTGTCTGGACTGGAAAGTATCCAGAAAAAAAGGGGTTGCTTCCTGCCTAACAGTGTACATCTGCAACAGGACTCCTGAGGACCTGCTCTCATATGAAGCAAGTAAGGCACGTTAACAGTTCCTCCTCTGTTGTCTCATCAACTCTTTGGATGTTTCATGATTTTCAAAACATCCTTGTGAGGTAAATGGCTGCGTGGTAGCAAGGAGTCTGACCTTGTCTTGGAGGCAGGAAAGGAAAAAAACATGTTCCTATTGATAACAAAAGGGCAGCTGACAGTTGTGAAGCTGGAAGTTACTTCACACTTACCCAGAAATAAAAAAGGCAAGATCATTGCTGTAGACAAACTAACAGCCACCAAATTCACAACACTCAACTCTGCCGGAGATCTGAGAAATGCTGCTAGAACGTTGGATAAAAATGTCTCTTAGAAACAAATGTGCCAGGTTTTCCTCAATGGAATACTTACGTCACATCCTTCAAGGTGTTTCTTAGCTCCCTACCCAGATTCTGGATGTAGAGCCACTGTCCCTCCTGAACAGGCTGGCCAGTGAGGTGAACATTGTCTACAGTAAGCTGGGCCTCATCAAAGAGCCATTGGACAACGAAGACTGGACCTGGGAAGACAAAAGATTTGGAAAAGGGATTGCTCTAAGTTAGTTGCAGATACAGAGGAAACCCTGGAATCCATTTGATGTCTCTCCTCTAATACTTACATCGAAGAGTAGGGTAAATCTTATATCCAAAAAAGCAATTCCATTCCTCTCCCTCTTTAAACTGCAGCTTGCAGCGTTCGGGAACAATCCCATTCCAATACCTAAAAGACAAAGCAGTAACAGAATGAAAGGCATAGTGCAATCTTAACAATGGCCTTTCCATCCTATCTTGGCTATATTGTCCCATCAATCACATTTTAGAGCATCCACAATTGCACACAATCTTTTGCATGTCTAGATTTTAAGTTATTGTCTTCTCCAATAAAATCGTTGAAAAAATACCAATGTAGATGATAAATACTCTTTAAATATCAAAATGGAGGACGATAGAGGAGGAGGACATCTTCTCCACACCCTAACCTCTTACAAAAACCCTTCAGAGCATCTGATTGTACCTTATGCCTCTTCTGATGGCTTCTGTTGGAGCACATGTGATAGTATCAATACAGTCAGTTCTGCGATACTGTTTATTATCCAGGAACCATCCAGAGTCTGCCAAGCCTCGAACCTGAATTCCTGGATAACCCATCTCCTCCAGCTGCTCTGCCACTCGATCCACATTCAGGAGCACTCCTGTCCCTCCAGCACTGCAACAGCAACATTAATACTGCCGTCATGAAGCGCAAACAGCTACAGCCTAGCACATACACCCTCTCACAGCAGTGACACCCTATGGACAACTTCACCTATCTACACAGCAATGCACCACAAACTTGGTAGTCACCAAGTTATTCCTTTGCTTTTCAAACCACTCAGAAATAAAGTCAGTGCTGAGTAACAATTGTGATACCTCAGAAACCAGATCTTATTCATTCTTCTGGGAGATTTATGTGCTTTGTATCAGTCAGGTTTGGCTGCTCAAAAACTGAAAGAATCTGAAGGGAGACAAATTCCCCCTTTGCAAACTTTCACCCATGTAGCATATGCTGAGCAGCCCATAGCTCTGTGCAGCACAGCATGATTCAGAGCACCCAGTCAGACAAGTCTGATGTTTCCATTCACATGTCTGAAGTCCATTCCCCAGCGGCACACATTCATGGTGTGGGCCGACAGGAGCCAGCACACTTGATGCAGGGAAGCACGAAACATTCCTTCCCTCCTGCAAATACTTCACCTTGATATTATATATCCCTGGTTTTACCGTATAAAGAAGAAAACTGAGAAGAGATACAGGGTTTGCTGCTGAGACCTGCTCCCTAACAGCTTTCTGCTGTGGAAATCTCCTGTCTTCACCACAGGAAATGTAGGTACCTACCTGCTCCCTGCTAGCAGCAACACTTTGGCAGTGCCAAGGCCTTTTCCCACCAGCTCCTTTATAACTTCCTGAATGATCAGTGCTCCCATGAAGGCATATTCATCTGGAAGAGATAGCTCAGTGACAACAAAACTGTTTCTTGCCCAGGTTAAGACTTTTGCTTCCTGCCCATGAATGCTTAAGAACCTTATGAAGAGGTTATCAACCTAAAACCAGGCCCATTTTCTCCACTCATCTCAGGTACATCTAACAAAAGATACTCCCCCTTGCTTCTCTGAGGAAACGGAAGACCATACAGAGCAGCACAAGCACACCTTCCAACAGCAGCACGTAGGAATCGGTACATGTAGAGAACAAGAAGGCAGGTGCTGGGTGCCATCCTCTGTACACGAGGAACACAGACACCTTCCTCCCATCTGGAATCTCGGTTCCAACATCCTGCCTCCCTTTCTCCCCAGCTCATAAAGCCACTCCAGTCAAGCAGCATTTCACAAAGGTTACACTTACATGGGCTGCACCTCCAAAAGGCAAACATGTCTGCTGGAGAGCAGCTGCTTCACAGGGACAGTTAAAAGAATCAGTGGAGCAAAAAGCTCCCTTATGATGACAAAATGTGTATCCGTGGTATTCAGGAGCAGTCAGCTTCCCAGTGCAAGCATTAGTGACCACAGACATAGAGTGACACAGTGTCTGATTTAAGGCTGGAACTCACAGACCAGCTCAAAGAGAAGCGTTAACCTTCTGCCTTTTCAGTGCCACAGCATGGCACAGCTTGGGCCAAATCCTTTTGCTCACTAAATCAACAGCACTGTGTAACATTAATTTCATCCTGGCCAAAGAAAACTCTTCATGAACAAACAAGACAGAACTAAGCCCCTGGTGTTTTTATGGGCATCCCTGCACCCAGACACCAATCCTGCTTAAGTTGGGAAACACAGAGAAATACTTGCGGTAGCACAATCCACCTGCAGGAAACCCAGCTTAATTGAGAACGACTCCTTTAAGCAGACTCCGAGTTCCATCATCATCAGAATGACGGCCGATGGCACTGCATGTATTAAAATGAACTGTTCCTGTTCCCCAAAGCAACCTGCACACAGCCTGGCACAGGATGGCTCCTTTCAAAAGCCAAATACCCTCCTGATACAAGTCTGAAACTAAATTTACTGCACTTGCCTCTCAGATCAGCAAAGCCAAAGTTGCACACAACGCACCTCAGCTATACCACTTATTTTGCTGTGTGCTGGAACTCGGAGATTCATCTAAAAGGAATTTTATTCCTCTAATCCTCACAAACTGCATCACTGCAACATCTCTGAAAGCAGCAGCTCTGAACTATGTCAAAACAGCCCAAGCAAAAGAGATCAGGATGTTTTATCTGGAAGTGGCTTGATATCCTTTCCTGCCCTTCAGCAAGAAAAAGCCTGTTATTCATTCATGTAACTTCACAGAAGTCTGGCCATATCCTTTAATGTGTGACGTCTGGGTCAGCAACAGCCCATCAGTAACACTCACTTTTCTCAGACTTGGAAGAGGCACCACTCCAAACATCACTTGAGCAGTAGGGGATGAATCTGCAAGAGAGAGTTGTGTGAGCACTGATGTTCCTTTGACTTCCTGGGAGGGGAGAGGACAGGGGCAGGTGACTGGCAGAAAATTAAGCCCTGGTGAGGGAAGAAGGGAAGTTTCTCTCCCCATCAGACATCTTACCTTCTGGCACACCAAGAGACAGTCAGACTTTTCTCCTGAACACTGGTAGTTTTAGTGAGTTAAATCAACAAGTAACATGTCTTTTCTCAACCTAATTGAAGCACTGAGTCTAGTGGACAGAACAACGACCAAGACTTTGTTCTTAGTTGTCCCACTGATATGATGGATGGCCTGCCACAGGGAAACTCTGTGTCTCAGTTTCTCACATGAAAAATGAGAAGACCATCTCAATGCAGTGTAAATGCTGACTGCAACCACTGGAGATTTTTGCAGGAGTTAATTTATCTTTCCTTTTTTGTCTCCTGCTTGCAGAATGCCAGATAACAGCCCCCTCGTCTGCTCCTCCTCCCTAAACCGATGCCTATTTAAGCTAGTGCCTTTCTCATTTCTCCCTTCCCTAAGCCCTCAGCCCACCACTCACAGCAGTATTTGCCGCTTCAGCTATTTGAGAAGGCTCTCTAAGCTAGCCTGAGCTTTTCTCCATTAGATCACCCCACAACTCCAAGGAGCCTGGGCTGAAATCTCTCCAGCCTTTGCCAGTGCTGCTTGTTAGGGAGCTGGACTGAAACAAATGAGGAAACATGCAATTTCCTCCCACAAGTGTTGGTCTTAATTTGTCTTTGTAGCATTCTTGCCAGCCTAGAAGGCAGGAGATGCTGTTTAAGTATCCCTCTGTTGCCCTCTGTTGTCTCCTTACACCATGTTGGCGTTCCACCAGTGGGGATTCTCTTCTGGCTGTGACGACAGGATCCCGGTTCCTGCAGGTGGGCACAAAGAGAAAAGAAAGGCACTGCTGATGGGCTGAGACTTCATGCAGCACCTCTGACCACACAGAAAGCAAACATCCAGGCCAAAACGCCATTAAGGGCAGTGGAAGGGATGTTTCTGAACCTGTCTTTAGGCAGACGTGACTTTCAGAATCTGACTCACGCTTGGTATGAAGCTGGTCTAGAGGCCTCTTGTAGCATAGAAAAGAACCAGTGACACACACCTAAGATTTAGCCCTTTCCCCAAACCCAAATCATAGCAGGTGAATGCCAATACATGCAAGTACAGATCTGTGTGATAGGAGAGGTTTTGGTGCTCATATACAGAGAGGATAAAGAGCATTTCATTGCTGCCTCAGGAACCTGCTGGTCAGGAGCACAGGCACTAATTCCTCCCTACATCTGATAATGGAAAATGCTACAAATACTTTACACATGCACCAAATGTTTGCCTTCACACAGAGTGCCGGCAGCTGGTTACGTGAGTTTACACAGCTGTAAATGGGGAAAGGTGGAACCAGGCAGCTGCAGACGAAACCCATACAGTAGACCCAATTCCTTCCCACACTCACAAGCCTGGTCCCGCGCAAGGAAACATGCATCGGAGAAAGTGCCTGTGTCCTGACAAACCGATTGAGGCCCAAGCTCCTCCAATATGAGTGAGAGGCACACAAAGTCTCTTTAAAAACCAGAAAACCTAACCTGGCTCTGAAGATCCCAGCAGGTCTGTGAGGACGTGCCCGTGCTTAACATCACACCGCGCACCGGCTCCTGCACCTGCGCACCGAGCACATGTGCGCAGCCGTGCAGCGGCACCTCTGTGGCATGAGAGCCTGTCCGTGCCGTGGCACGGGACAGGAGCAGCCACGGCGCAGCTACATGCATGCCTGCACGGGTGCCGGGGGATGCTGGACAATGCTGACCCGCGCTCGGCTGACCCGTTCGGTCCCGTTCCTCCGGCACTGCCTCCTCGGGCCGACTCACCCACACGGGTCGCAGGCCACTCCCGGGAGCTCATGAGCCTCCGCATGGTGTCATAGCGGGTGTTGCAGTTCTCCCGGTTGAAGCAGTACCACCCTCCTGTCAGGGGAGAGACGGGTCAGCTGTCCGCCGCCCGGGGCAGGCCGCACCAGCGCCGGAATTGCCGAGGCACAGCGGCCCCGCGCCAGGGCACTGAGGGCAGCGGTCGCCGTCTCTCACCTTCCAGGAACAGCAGCCACCGCCGGCTGCCCTTGGACTCCTTGAGGTAGTAGCTGCGGACACACACAGAGGCGGCGGCGCCGTTACCAGGGGCCGAGGCAGAGCGCGCGCCCGCCGGGACCAGCGCCGCCGCCTCCCGGGAGCGCTGCTGCACCTGTCACCGCCGCGCGGCGCGCCGCCGCAAGGTGGCGCCACAGCCCTCGGGGCCGGGCGGGGAGCGGCGGGCCCGGGGCGCGCGGCGCGGGCAGCCTCTGCGGGCGGCGGCGGCGTGCGGGGACTCACCCGGCCGGGCTGCCGTCGTTGCAGGTGACCGAAGCGTTGTGCAGGAGGTGCAGGCGCAGGTCATGCGGCAGCGCCTGGGCTGAGCAGGGGTATAGCGACTGCGCCAGGCTCTTGACCTGAGCCATGAAGCTGTCCATGTTCCCCTCCACGGCGGTGAAGTCCAGAGGGAAGCTCTCAGCCGCCGCCGCCACCGCCTCTCCGCGCTCGCGGGCCGCCGGGCCCCGCCGCCGCCAGCCCTTCCTGCCCTCGCCGCCGCCGCTGCCGGGGGTGGTGGTGGTGCTGCTGCTGCCGGTACCGCCGTGGTCGGGGCGCTGCTCGCTGCCCGCAGTCGGACTCGCACCCGGACCCGGGCTCGGGCTCGGATCCGCCGCTACCGCCGCCGCCATGGGAACGGGAACGGGAACGGGAGCGGGGCAGCGCCGCGGTGATGATATATACCCGGGGGCGGCGCCGGCTACGGGCGGCTCAGCCCCAACGGGGCGGCTCCGGCACCGGCACGGAAAGGGGGGGACGATGGGGACACGACCCCGACCCGGTGCGGTTCGGTACAGGGGATGCTCGGGATCGGTATGGCCCGGCACGGCACCGCGCTGGGTATGGCTCGGTACGGTACTGGCACCGTCACGGCCCCGGGCTCTATACGGCTTAGTACAGGACTGGACCGCCCTCGGTATGGACTGGCATTGGCACGGCTCCGGGCTTCGTACGACCCAGTATAGCAGCAGAACCAGCACCGTCATGGATTCGGGCTCGGTATGACTCAGTACAGCACTGGCCCTAAGCTCGGTATAGCTCGGTATGGCACAGCTGGGGTATTGACACCATCACAGCCCTAGGCTCAGTATAGCCTTGTATAGGACCATCCCGGTGGCACCGGGAAACTGCCTTCCCTTAGGTGCATCACTAGGAAAGGTTGAGAGGGTTATTGAGGAGTCACTGGGAAAGGCAGGAGTCACTGGGAAGGTTTAAGCTGGAGAGGCTTAGTGGGAAAGGCTGGGCAAGGAAGGGATGCTGGAGAGATTTACTGGGAAAGGTTGGGAGAGAGGCTGAACTGGGATGGGTTGCTGGCTTCAAGCCTGCAGCCCCTGGGAGAAGCAGCTGAAGAAGCTCCTTGTGCTGGCTGGGGGATGCTGGTGGCCCAGCAGCCAGCGTGGGGTAGGGGAAAGGGCAAGGGCAGCCCTTGTCCCGTCCCCAGCTGTGGCTGGGATGTCTCAGTGTTTCGAGCTCAGGGGACGTGGCACCAGGACAGCATGTCCTTGGTTGCATGACTGTCACAGCAACGTCGTTGCCAATGTCGTTATCATTTAAGACAGTTTTAATAGAGCTGAGAGTGGGAGGAAGGTGGAGCAGGAAGGTACTGCTGCCACCTTGCTCCCCCAAGGAGCCTGGTTTTCAGGGTTCCTCCTGTGGAGATGTCACGCTTAGTGGCTGCATATTCACATAGGTGCGTGGGGTAATGTCTGCTTGTACCCGCATCAGAGCAGCAGAGAAGATAAAAGAGATGATGAGAACCAGGTGCTGAAGTCTCATCCCACCCCCAGACAGAAGGAAAAGCAAAAAACCCACCCCAGCCTAAAGATGTTCCCGGCAGAGCCATGTCCAGGCCTGCAATGGATGAACACCCCCGTCCCACTTGGACTGATGGCAGCTTTGTTTTCCTTACCTTATGAGGGGAAAAAAAAAAAAACAAACATCTCTTGTGCTTTGTGTTGCATTCGTGCTCTTGCCAGCGCTGCCACACGTCTGCCAGACACCGGAGCAGCGTCAGAGGCTGCTGCGTCACCACTCCCGGCCCCCGCTGCCAGCTTGTCCTTTCCCTGCCTGTCCACCACCTCCCACCGCATCTGCCCTGCTCCACGGCCACATTTGCTCTCTAGGCTGAATATCAGGATGTAAGAATGCTGAAGTCCAGGCTGAACCATCTTCATGTATCCAATGCAAATGCTGCTATAAAATGAGGTTTGATGCTGCATCATCATAGGTTCAGGGTCAAAGCTCTGCTCTCGCTCCCCCTGCCTGCAACCCAAAGAAGCTGTAGGGACAGCCAGGTACTAAAGAGAACATTCTCCTCTGTTTCAGTGGAACCTGGACCCCCATGAGTACCCCAAGGGGGTAAAGGGCTGGGGTCTGTCTTGCAGTGAACTTCTCCCACTCCCCCAAAGTGAAATCTCACAATTGCTGAGCTTGGAGGGACCTCATCACCTTTCCAGCTCCTGTCCCTGGTCCAGAGTGAGAAAAGGAAATGGTGATAGGGAGCAGTTATGCCTTGGAATGAATTTCAGAGATCAGACAAGGCCAGATGGGCTGGGGATGCTGCTGAGGCCCCCACAACGACTGTGTCTCCAGGCTGTCAATAGTACATCCTGCTCGATGAACAGACAGAGGCCACTAAAGGCAAATCATAGAGAAATGCAAGAAATGCCCGTGCCCTCCAGGGTAAGTCACAACCCAAGTCCCTCCCGTGCTGCTGCGGGCCCTGCCTGAGCTGACGAGCTATGAATGATTTAGTAACGGAGTCTGAAATTAGCAGTGCTCAGAATAAACCTCTTTGATGCAAAAGCTCAGTTGAGAGCATTGTTCTCTCTCCCTTGGCAGCGACCCTGCGCACCCTGCAGCTGCATGTGGAGGCACCGACAACAGGGATGGGGCACCAACCTGCACCCCATAGCCAGCCCAGCACCAGTTACTGGTCCTCTGAGGTCTCGAATGAGGACCTGAAGCCCTGAGAAGAAACAAATGAGTCCAGAGGAGGCCATGGAGATGCTGCGAGGGCTGGAGCAGCTCTGCTCTGGAGCCAGGCTGAGAGAGCTGGGCT
>JBCJKH010000867.1:0-21258 GCA_039877255.1 Loriculus beryllinus
TTTTCTTTGCAAGTCCGTTTGAATCCATTTTGGCTTTCTGGGTTGCAAGCGAAAAAATGAAGGAAAGACATACCATAATGAAAAAAAAACATCTACTTCCCTTTGTCAATTTGAGCGCTAAATACAGTATTTTTGTGATGATGCAGGTGTTAATGGTTTGTGTAATTGGGGTGTCTGTTGTAAATATTCTAAATTTATTTGAAGAACTTCTATTAATCCAGTCCTATCACCTGTTTGTATGAAGGAGATGATATATGGTGACCACTCATTAGTTGTAAAATTACGATCTGATCAGCTTTATCTTTTGAGTTAAAAAGAGGAAAACCTCTACTCAAATCCTTTTATCAGTTTGGTCTGTGGGTATATTTTGAGGGTTGTATGACTTTCTGAAAACACCAGTGTCTTTCTTTTTCAGTGATAAGGCATATGCTACTGGTAGGCTCTTGTGCGAACGTTTAAAAGATGCTATACCTAGACAGTTGTTTGAAATAGCCATTCAGGCTGCTATTGGCAAGAGAATCATTGCAAGAGAAACGTAAGTGAAGCCCATCTGTTTCCCTCCTTCCCCCCCTTTTTTTTTATCTTAAGATAACCTAAAATATGGACTTTAAGTGTCTCACCTAAATAGTTTTGTACATTACAGTACTTTACTGTAAACTCCTGTTTTTCTTGTATATGTTGCTGAGACCTCTTGGGGCAGGAGAAAGAAAGGCAGTTGAGTTGTGACTATGCCTAAGGACTTTGTATAAATTTAACTGAGGAGCAAAAAAAACAAGTATTTTAAATTGCCTGTGGTCCACATTGCAGTTAGTGGATATAGTACAGCTGGCACCACCCATGTGTCCACTTCCTCTTTGGCAGTGTTAAAAGCTTCTTTCTACTGAAAAAAACAAAAAAAATCCCAGCTAGTTCTGGAATAGTTTCATCCCTGGGAGAGTCAGCAAAAAAAAACCAACCTGAACTGTACTGTTCCAAAGGAAGTATTTTGCAAATTGAACATAATGTCACATTTTTGCTGTTGCTGTTTAAACAGGATTTAAATTGTGGCAGAGACCCAAGGAGGTGTGCTGTAAGAATTTGTGTGTGTGTATCTAAATATGTAACACTTACTGTGAATCATAGCAGAAATCCTGGATGAAAAGGCAAGACTGTAATTTTTATGTACATATTAGATACCCTAAGGAATATTTCTAGAATTGAGAAATGTGAAGTCAGTCTTCTGCTTAGAACTTCATCTTCTGTACACAAAAGATCATAATTCTAGTGCATCTTACAAAACTTGCAGAAAAGCAACACTTAGAATTTTGATGACTCAGTGTTTAGCTCCACATAGAGATGTCCTATGTGTTAATGTATTTATGTTGTTTAACAGGCTCACAGCTTACAGAAAAAATGTTGTGGCAAAATGTGTAAGTTTTTTTTTTTTTTGTTTCTGATGTTTATAAACCTAAGAGTCCTGCTAACATGATAGGCCTTTCTTGTAGAATCCTACTAAGACACATTCTGCTTGTGCTTCTAAGTGTCATCGGGGTATTAAGGGATATAAGAGTAACAGCTTTTTCAAAATTACACACTTAAGAGTGAAATCAGCCGTTTGTGTTCACTCATGTCTCCTCACCATTTCCAAACAGTTGTAGATACAGTAAATGTGTGTCTACACACGTGTATAACTCCACACATTTCCTAAGTTGTTTGTCTGCAGGTGATTTAAGAAATTATAAAAGTACTTCTTTAGAGACTTGATTGTGATTATACTTTTACTTGGCTTTTCAGTAGTGTATCATAAGAAGGTCTTAAATATTGCAGTAGCTGACTGTCAACAAGACTTGACAAAGCTGTAGTAAAATGGTGATGCTTCTCACTTGCTTACCTTGTGTTTAGCTCTCTAACATGTTAGAAAAAGATAAAGTGTTCCTTTCTCACAACTGTTACAGAATTCTTCTGATAGGCATGTACACGGGATGGTGTCTGTTCAATACTAAATTAGTTTCAGTTACTGTAGCTAGCACCTAAGCACCTAGGGCTAGTCAAGATGCCCCAGTGTATCTGAGCTGGCAAGCTGAGGCTCTTTGGAGGGAATTTTGATATCCTAGAGGTTTTGTCTAATGTCAGCCAGGGTTATGTGAATGCACTTATTTAGATAACTGAATTCAACCCTCAGCTGTCCAAGTGAACATGCTTACCTGCTCATTTGTTCTTTTTAACTAGTGGCCTGTCGGAACTACTTGGAGTATAAAATAACCTTTTGTCATAATATAACTAAATTTTCTGGCCATCTTTAAGCCCCTGAGTTTAGCATTTCTGAAGTAGACTGTAGTTGCATTCTATTTAATCTCACTACAATATTTTTCCTTTTAATAGTATGGTGGAGACATTACAAGAAGAATGAAACTTTTAAAGAGGCAGGCAGAAGGGAAGAAGCTGATGAGAAAAATTGGCAATGTGGAAATACCGAAAGATGCCTTTATACGTGTTTTAAAGAGAGAGCCTGACAAGTAGAGATTGGTGATGTGCAGCTGATTCTCTCTCAACTTTTTGTAGACAGTAGCATAATGAGCTAATGTATCACTGTGAGAGGGAACATATTTGACTTTAAATGGTGTAAATTAAGTATATGGGGGAACATAAATTTAAAGGACTATTTACTTAAAATGTACAGGTATTTGTAGATTATTATGAAATTAAAGTTACTTAATTTGACTTGACTGAATCAAAGTTTCCATTGTATTGTTTTCATACTTTTAACATGCAATTTTAATATAATTGTTTTATTTTTGCATTGCAAATCTGAGAAAACAGAAACAATGTGGTAAAAGTTTATAAAAATAATTGAAAGGTATGTACAGAAAAACACTGCTGCTTTATTATTATTATCAAGAAAAGTCTGAACTGCTGCCACAAAAATATCAAGCTACTTCTTTCTAAAGTTGCTATGGTCAGGAAATCATGATGATGCTGGGAAATAACATTAGGAAAAATTAGTAACTTTTTTTAATGTACCACACTATTTATTTTAAACTTGTTAAAGTGTATCAGTTTACCATTAATACAGCTTTGCTGCACTAGTCTCTGAAGAAATGTCAGGTTTTAATATATTAAAGCACAAGACATGTAACTGCTCCACCAGTACGATCGATCACCAGGAAAGGCTGTTCTTAAATTTAGACTTGTGACTACAATTTGATATTGATTAATCATAAGCTAGTTTTATTTCAGCCTGAATACAAGGATTAATTGTGAAAATCCTTGAAGGGATGGAATTGGAATAGGACAATTCATGTTTCCTTTCAACATATATTACTCTCAAATCTGCAGAAAGAGGAGAAAAGAAATCCTAATAATGTAGTGGTTTGTTGTTTGCCTGGTGTGTTGAGGTGGTGAGTTTTCTTTTTTTATTTGAAGCTCTTTCAGCTGCACTAAAAAAAAAAATCAAAAATCCAAAGTTCTGGATGTGAACAAGGTATCCCGATCTCTAATAAAGGTATATAAGCTACTGCTGCTACTACTGATCCTGAAGAAAGATGCTTACGTGGATAAAGGCTCTCTAACATTATTATCCCTCGCCAAAATATGCTAGCATTCCTGCTAGCTTAAAAAAGATGAAGATAGAAAAGATTTTTAAGTAAGTACAGATACAGTAATACGCGGTAAAAGCAAAGGAACTAAAAGCAGTATTATTCCCCCCCCTCTTTCCCTTTAAATAGACCTAAAAGAGAGAAACTACTGACTTTGGCCTGAGGAATAAGGCAGAACTAAAGGTAAGCTAGAGAGTATCTAAACAGTAAATCTTTCATAAAATCACTGAGTATGACACATCAGATACGTTACCTAATTAAATGAAAGTGACATGCATGGATAAAGCTGCTTTTAGAATGAGAGTGGAAGAACTCAGCCTTTTAGCTTTATTCTAGACATCTGAAGCAGAAAAAAATACAAATTTGTAGTCTGGTTTTGAGAGGATTTGTACATGATGTCAGGTTTGAGAGCAAGGACTTAAATGAACTGGCAATTTAGCTTTCGACAAAAAATAACGTTATTCTATTTAGTTATGTGGGGCAGATGTGACAGGCTGTTAGGAATTTACTTCTTTGCCCAAGATCCAGTAACTTAAGACTTACTTACAAACCTAATGCTTTTGCCATTTGGGTTTTAATGATGGACTGTAGGGTAACAGGTAAAACTTAATCTAACTTACAGGATTGACTTATTTTTAGTAGTTGACAAATTTGGAAGGTATTGTCACTTAAGAATTGGTATTCCATAAGAAAGTAACTGGAAGTATCTTAAGGTCTAAAATGATAAAACCAGGGTAGTAGCATAAAAAAAAAACAAACCAAAAAAACCCAAACAAACAAAACCCCACAGAAAACCCCCCAACAAAAACCCACGAACACTGAAACAGTGAGTTTATAGACCCAATAATATAACTGTTTAACAACAGAAACAAACCGGACAAATGAAGACTACTCATGGAAAGAGGCAGAAACAGCCTTAATTCCACTCAGATGAGTACAGGTTATACCGTACTAGTATTTAAATGGGCCCGTGCTTCTCAGAAGTTACAGTAGTTACAAAAGGATGCCCATTCAGTGGTCTCCTACATCTTGAGAGCACAAAAGACAAGTTAGAACAGTTGCCTAGAGTGGCAGATGACTAAAAGGTGCTTTGGAATAAAAAACAAAAACAAGGAGTTGCAAGGAAGAAAAGCTTTTACAAGTAGAGGAATATAAAAGCTATGGACTTACACTCATGTTTAACCATAAATTATATTGTTTCCTCAACAGTATTCCCAATTTTGGCACAAGGTGGATCATGATTACTAAGACAAAAACATACTTGAATTTCTTTAATAACCTAAACTCAAGACTGTTTTTAGTCTCACTTCTTGTAACACAGATTTTAATTATATAAAGTCTTAACTGTGAACGCTAATGACAAACCTAACAATGCATTTTGTGGGTTATATGCCACATCTAACAGCAGTCTTCTGACAGACAGTCTTTTAAAGTCAGTTACTCCTATCCCACAATGTTGCACCATGCTTCAAGAATGCAAGTGCAAAAGTTGAGTCTTAAACCAGAAAGCCTGTTTTAAATCTGTGCTGGCTTCCTACACTGGACTCTTTCATTGTTCTGTAATTTTACAGAGTCATAAAACAGTCCAGGCTTGAAGGGACCTTAAAAGACCCTTCAAAGGAAAGGTGAGTGTGGGTGAGATTCTCTAGCACCCTGTCCAAGCACATCTTGAAAACCCTCCAGCACTCTGCCACATCCCTGAGGATGTAAACTGGGTTGTAAAAGGCCACCATCTAGGTGAAAAGCTAAACTGTTGAAGTGATGCTTTGTTTCACCTTTTCCCAGTAAAGTACTTTACACAAGAGCTTGCTTCCTCTGTTCCCCTCCAGAAAGTCTTAATAAACTCCTCAAGGTGGAAGGCAGCACAAAATTCCTAACCTCTCCATGAAACTCTGATGTATTTATTCATGTCTGAATTTATATTCAAAACAAAACAATTTTGAAGTTAAAGATTTATATTTAAGTTTACTTATATTCAAAGTAGGAAATAACATTCCTTGTAAGAGCTTAATGTTTATAATGATACAATGAGAGGTAACTATTGCAAAGTGATTAACAGTTAACTTCAAATGATCAGGTATTGAACTTGCAGACATTATATTCCTGTAAACTGACCTCTTTTCAGGCATTTAATAGTAACATCAATAGTACAATTAAACAGGTACCTCCAGAAAGGAACATTTCTTCATGTATAAAACTCAATTACCAAAAATATAAAAATGCTAAAGTAATTTAAAATACATGAGAGGAAAAAGTGCTGTGGCAGAAGTTTAGTATTTTTATCTGTGGAGTAAGTTATAATTTTCAAGAATTTAGTGCAGTTTTAGGCACTGTTTTTGTATTTTTATTTGCCTGAATTGTAGAACAGGACTTGAGATGCCCCAAAACTGTTAGATACTTAAGGCAACCAAGTGCAAAAGCTCAGTGTACATTAGATATATGTAAACAGAACATTTCATAGTAGAAATTGTACAACTATTACAAGTCCATAAAGGCCAAAAACATTCTGCCTAGAGACACAAATGAAAAATGTAGTTACACTAATCAAGCTAAAAACTACAAATGCTTGGAAACAAAATACCATCTTCTCTAACACAAGGCAGATGCATTACATTGCTGTGCTAGAATAAGTGCTCTGCTTTTCTCCCTATACATATCATGCAGTCTTCCCACAGGTTTGTTCTTTTCCATTTAGTTATGTACCAGTCAACAACAGAGCTCCAAATGTTAAAGCAAAATGCACAACACAGCAAACAGATGGAATGTAAATGTACAGATATTGGACCTTTTAAAAAATACAGTACCTAGGATTCCCCATTTTAAACAGTTTTCAGCATATTGCATAGCAGTGAAATCATCTGCTACCTAAAACTGCTGCTGTTGACCCACATGGAGTTCCTCTTCAACTCTTCTTTCAGTTTTCTTTCATACTGTACAGTGGGTCCACAAGCTTATTGTGCACATGCATTAAACCTTGGGGGGAAAGCAACAATGCCAGCTTTACATTAGTTATACTTTTTCAACATATCCTTCTATCCACATTTTTGTTTGGAGTTTGCTTTGAAGTACACATTTTAAATACTTCACTGAAGAGAACAATGGTTGTTAAAGTAGCTCAAAAGTTAAAGGCAGTATATATATATATATATATATATTTTCCTGTATCACTTGAATACTGATGAAAGCATGAGTATAAAGTGAGCAGGTATGAGAGACTTCTCCAAGAAAAGACCCATCAGAAAGTAGATCTGGAACACTTCCAAATGAATACCTGAGATCCACCCATCTTTCTTTTGTGTTAAAGACTGCATAACAGCAACATAAAGTTCTCTCAATTTGGCATAAAATTCAAATGTACATACATTGATACTTTTACAGCTTGAACTGCAGTGTTCTAGCATTGCACCATTACACCGTTACTGTCTTTGTAATTAAAAGTTTACTTATGGTCCTTGTATCCAGGACTGTTAATGCAGATGCAGAACATCAGTTCAACTGCTTTCTATTCTAGCTGGACTGGGTTTGATCATATACAAGTCATCCGTAGTTGTGATTAGAGGAGGGTTTTTTTTTCCCCTTCTATTCAGATACTTATTGAAAATAATTACAAGAAGGGCAATAAAAAAAAAGTGTTTTTTTTCTTTACTTTCTTATAATTTAGTAAAAAAGTCACCTACATCTAGGTATGCCTGACATTGGGTCTCTGGTATATCTGTAACCTCATTTCACCTGAATGACTAGTAACAGTAACTGATCACTGTTCATAATCTGCAAAGTGAAAGTCCATTTTAGCACCAAACTAAAGATTAACTTAGAAAGTTACAAATGGAAGTAATATGCAACATTAAAAGAGAAATTTTCTTAAAATCTATAAAAGTCTGACAGTAGTGCACATTTTAGTGATTACGGCGATGAGTATTCAAATACCTTTTGCTACATAATGCATCTGGTAGCAAAGTTAGTGTCACTCCAGCAATGTCTAAAATTTAAGTAACTATACAATCTGAGGCCATTATAGTATGTGACCACAGCAAAAGGCATTTTATACAGAATCTACTTCTAATCAGTGATATAAAACGCAGATGTTTCCAATTCCTCACCCACTGTCCAACACATTCAGCCACACTACACAGCCACTTGTAACTGACTCAAGAACCCAAATCATGTTGTCTCTGGAGGTAATGACTTAGCTTCAGATATTTGTGCAAAACCCCTCAAACCTCAGAAGGCAACACAAAAAAATTTTCTTAGATTTCATGAAGGATAACTACTGGGTTGAAGTACATGGAAAGATCACATCTAATATTTTCAGTGAGTTTAACAGTGAGTGAGAAAATATTAAGTATACATTCAATACAAAAGCCATTTATACTGAAAGAGTAATAGCTGCACGCACTACTCAAGCTACAGCCACATTTTGAACTTGAAAGCATCTTACTTGCTACCAGTGTTTTTCCTCTTCTAAAAAAGGGAAATGAAAAGGAGATAATTATGCACTTCCTACATGCATGAAAAATACATACAAAGTATTGCCTCTGCCATATTTAATGAAGGATATGTAAATCCTGCTAATGAAATTGTTTCAGAAAAAAATTAGGAACCAAAGGGTTTTTTAAAGGTATGGACTGGTTCTTACTTGACAGATGCCAAAAGAGCTATTTCAAAGTCTCACTGTATACTCAAGTATGCTTTGAATAAACAGATTTCTGCATACAGTTTTAAGATGAGCATGTGCAAGTATGGACTATTCATACTTGTGGATATGGATTGACTTTTCTGCAGACTAACTAGTAAATTCAAGACTCATTTTCTGCTTCATTCTGCAAGGAAGTTATCTTTCCCTTTTCCAGTAAGAACATTTAAGTACACTTGATAATTTTAGCCTCTAGGAGGGTTTTCAGAAAGTTAGAAAAAAGTGAAGTAAGAGTTATTCTCATTACCAGCCAGTGTGGTACTTAATTATAAAAAAAAATAAATAATTTGAAGTTCATACAGTACCTTAAGATTTTTTAAATAGTGAAAAAACGTGGTTAATAGCTACCACAATGAGCTGTATTAAGAACTAAGAAGTCTAACCTGAAGATCAAGATTCAAAAAAATTCTGAATTCGACGCACACTGATTTCTCCTCCATCTTAAAAGGGAGGAATCTCACTGATTTGAGGGCAGGTGAATTTAAGCAAGTTTGAAGAATCTTTTTAAGAATTCTATTGCTCTGTAGTACAGGGTAATTAAATAGAGTGTGACACACAGCACACATTTATATACTGTAGCCCTTGATGTTTTTAAAGCAGTGTTCAGTGTTATTCATACCTATTAATTCTACATTAGGTTTATATCTTCCTCAAGCAAAGCTTCTGTTTATATGAAATACAGGATAGTGTTTAAAAATTATCCAAGCAGTTAAAGGAAACTACAAATACTATCTAGCAGTGTGATACAGGTAGAGAACAACACACCTGCCAGTACACAGCAGAGAACAGCATACTGAAAGCATCAAAAATTAACAAGCTGGCCACAGTGATATGAGGATAAAAGTCACAGTAATGACACAATTGCAATCTACTACATATATGGGCACTGGAGAAGTAATGCTCTAAAATGTAACTTCCTAAATTACAATCTTGATCTCAGATGCCTCAGCTACTGTAAGTATTCATGCCAGTGAGAAAGGTAACAGATTTACCCAATTGCATTTACTGTGCTAATACAGCTAGGAGAAAACTGTTTTTCAGCTTCTGCAATGAATGTAATTCACATCCAGGAAGTCTCAGTGACTAGCAAAAATCTCAATTTAGTTTAAGTCTGCCTTAATTTGCTTACTGCCAATATGGAAAGCACAGCAGAAAGGTGGAATATATTCAGAGTGAGTATAGACTGTTACGCTAATTGCACCATATGAAAAGTGACCTCAGGTGGCTTCAAAGTTGGTATCACACATTTTAAGTTTCCTAGACAGCACATTACAGCACATAGCAAAAGCAGCATGAAAACAGATCAGGATTAATAAATGTATCAAGTTTTCTGTGAGTGAAACTTTCCAGTATATTTAAGACAACTATTCTGTAACACCAGGCAGCTGCTGATCCACAAACTGTTAGAGATGACTAAGCTATCATTGCAAACAGGAAGCAAAGGAAATGCTTTTGAAGTAGATTTGTCAGGAATGTAAGGAACATAAGTTCTGCCTCCTAGCACTTTACCACTCACAAGAAATAAGTTAACAGCATTTTTAATATATAACATTAGACATTAGTTATTGTAAAGTGTTGGAAAGCTCACACTTAAAGCAATATAAGTTTTTCTGAAAGATATGTGTAGCTTCTGATTTAGTGCTCACCTTTAAAATACTTTACAGTTTTAACTCTTAGTTCTAAAGTAGCATCTTCATCACATACGAAGATAGTACGAGGGTGTTGCTGAAAAGCAGAAACCGTCCACATATGATTGACTCCTTCTTCAATTGCTTTGTACAAAGCAAATGCCTTATGTGCACCTGTTATAAGAATCATCACCTGCAAAACAAAGGTGTCTTTACTTTCAATCCCAGTATCAATACCAATTAGACTTTAAAACAGACACATGCAACTAGAACTAAGTAAGTTCTTACTTCTCTAGCATCCATCACTGTACCCACACCAACTGTTAGCGCCATAGTTGGTACTTTAGATAAGTCTCCATCAAAGTATTTAGCATTTGCCAAAATGGTATCCATTGCTAAAGTCTTTAATCTTGTTCTTGAAGACAAACTTGATCCGGGTTCATTGAATGCAATGTGGCCATCTGGACCAATGCCTTTTCAAAGTTAAAAAAAGTAAATCATTCCAGACCTGTGAGTCAACAAATATCCTCAAACATTGTAAATTATTAAAAAGTTTTAGGACTGAATCTTTCCTTTTGGTTCCCCATTTTTTACAGAAAAGAAAACAAAAAGCATTCAAAACTTATTTGAAATTCAATTATTAGAAACTTGGACACCAACCATTCTGTTATGGAATTCATACTGGTTCTTTGTTAATCACAAAACTTTCTTACATCACAACTGAAAAAACTGGGTTTAACTAAACCATGAAAATAGGATTAAAGAGTCAGTATATTCATTTGAAACCTAGCTACAGAGCTTTTCCTCATACCTCCAACAAACAGATCAATCCCCCCTGCTTCTTCAATTTTCTTTTCAAATGCATCACATTCCGCCTGTAAGTCTGGAGCATTCCCATCAAGGATATGAGCATTATTTGGATCTATGTCAATATGTTTAAAGAAGTTATTCCACATGTAGGAATGATAGCTCTCTGGATGGTTTCTGGGAAGCCCTGAAATCATTTAGTGTGAAATTAGCATATTACAAGATTTAACCAAACAGCCTTCAATCTAGTCTATGTGTAACCAATGTAGGGCATACAAGGCAAACCTAAGCAAGTCAGATGAAACAGTATTTCAAATTATATTGAGAAGAAAAAAAAAATCCTGTAGGCATGCACAGGGCAATTGGCTTACATTCCATTCTCATACATCTTAGCACAAAGAGTGTAGTCTTCAAAAAAAATACAGCCACAACATTACATGACAACATACTTTCTACAGAAGTACTGTGAAGCAACGATTTTAGCCTAGGATCTACTTGTTTGCTACTTGTATTTTAGTGGATAAAGGAATAGAAAAAAATGCTAAATGTGACCCCACAGACAGAAGTATAACATAGGAGTGCAAACATACTACACTGACCTTGTGCTTTGACAAAGTATTTAAGAGTTTTAATAATGGAAGAAAGTTACCAGTATAGTGTGTTCTGAAATAATTAGCACATCTTACCTACATATTCATCCATGTTGAAAGTCTTTACATATTTGAAAGACAGATCTCCTTTCTTGTGATATTCTATCAGCTTTTTGTAGCATCCCAGAGGAGTACTCCCTGTTAAATAAAATGTTTCTATTGTTCTATATATCCACACAACATTTTCAGTATATTTAAATCTCTTTATAGTTAAATTTTGCTACAACGCTTTCCAACATTATAAGAAATCTGTTATTTCTCATTTAATATTTCTTAATTTCTCAAACTTCAACTTTTTACACAAATCAAATCTGTATTTAAAAAGAAGTACATTGGAGTATTACCAAAAATATACTTGTGGGGTTTTTTTAATTCTACATCTGTTAGCAATGGTGCAACCATCATTCTAGGTTTAATTATTTACATAGGCTTTGAAGAAAACTTGCCTGTTGGTAGACCAAGTGTGAAATATCTTCCTTGACTTGGCTTGAACTGGATAATACGATTACAGATGTATTTTGCTGCCCATTCACTAGCCTGATCATAATCTTCAAGAATTACTAGCCTCATTACGGCACTGAGGAACTTGTATGATAAAATAAACTTTAACCTGAAGAAAATGCCAAAGTTTCAAAAATAAGTACCATATTAATAGTTGTAAAACTTAGATTACAGAAGAGATACAAAAGGACCTTTTACATTGATGACTTAAAGCGCTAAATAAAGGATCTTTTTCTTGCATAAGCACTCTTGCAGTCCTAGATCAAGCTGGACTTTGGACAATCAGAAGAAAAGCTACAGAATCCATGTGACAGATTACAACCAAAATATTTATGAAAATTCACAGACCAATTTAAACTAACTTACAGGAAAAAGCTAAACCAAAATGAGAACAATCAATTTTAAACATCAACTTTTTAACTAGTTGTTGCTGTTAGGAGAGGACAAATCCTACTTGAAATAAAAGCAAATAAATAAACAAACATTGAAATTAACTTCTGTTTCTTATGAACAGCTGAATGCCAAAAACAAGCCCCAGAATAACCACATGCTTCTATATTGAAAACTGATAATTCAAAGAGAATAAAAACTCCTTTCATTCCTATTAATGCTCCGTAACAATGCTCCAGTGAGCTTATTAACCTGCAAAAACAAAAAGTGTTAAAGCAACAGAGAGATTTGAAATCCTTAAAATTCATAGGAAAAAATATCTATGAAATCATTACGGTCATATTTTTCCTTTTCAACATAATTTTAAACAGAAATCAGTCACTCTTGATAGGCTCTGACTTTGAGAACAGCCATATAATTGCAAAGATAAATATCTAGAGAACAAGCTTGACTGTTAAAAGTACACCACCATCTCTTCCTGCATTTAAGTGAAACTCATTTTTCCACGAGCTTCTGCTTAACAGAGTCAAGTAATTGTCAGAAAGACTAAGACTCACTGGCCAACTTGCAATGTATTTACACTTCCCTAGTGTGAGCATGCCAGAAACCAACACAGCTGTCAAAAGCATAAGGCCAACTAAGTGCCAAATCAGCACTAACACACACCAGTATTAGCTGACTCAAAATGAAGTTTTAAAAGCAGCATGAATTAAAGTGCAGTAGAGGTTAACACGGTCACATTATGTTTGTTCCCCCCAAAGAAGGAAGGAAGTGAACACCACCCTGTGCTGACTATGCTGTTTCCTCTCCCTGGACAGGAGAGCAATGACAAGTCCAACTCACCTTTGCACAAGAAATGCTGTTCCACAGACACTGAAAAAGTTAACACGTTTCCTTGAGGAGGACAGAAAGACGGAAGAGATAACGCGTTTTTAGGGCTGCCCAGGCAAACTTTAACAATTTTACCCTTAGAACATGGCGATACTCTAGGAGCACCAGGACAACCGCGTTTTCAGCTGAATGCACTTGCCCAGAAGGATGCCGAGTCTACAGTGAAGAACAGACTTACTGCCAGACCCCCACCTCCTCCCTCTCAGGCACGCAGTCTCCCCCCACTCACCCCGCCCGGGGCCTGCGGCCGCTCCTGCACCCGCACAGCGAGTAGTAGTGCCCAGCCTCACCCCGACGAGGAGCACGATCCTGCCCGGCGCCGCTCACCTCCAGGAGAGACGCAGCAGGCACAAGTAATCGAGAAACAGCACAAAACTGTACCGGGACACAGAACCAAAACCACCACCGCCACCCGCCCGGTACCACCACAGCTCACAGCTCCCGCCGCAACCCGGAAGCACCTGGCCAGGACAGGAAATAGCCTCGGAGGGGCGGGGCCGCGCGGCGCTTAAAGGCGGGCTGCGGGCTCGGTGAGGGGTGTTCATGGGGTTCCTGTGTCTGTGTTGGGAGCGGTGTGAGTGAAGAGGTGTCTGCCATCAGGCGGAGTGTAGGAAGGTGGTGATGGCTTGGGCTGGGTAGAGACAGCTGTGAAAATGTTAACCTGCCTCATAGGTTAAGCTCGAGTAGGGCCTCTTGTGAGGCCTTTCTCTAGGCACCTGCTTAGGGGAAGCAGGTTGCACAGCAGGGTCTTAATGAGAAAATTCACCCTTTAAATTAATGCTTAAAGCAGACAAAAAATTTGCTTAAAGCAGACAAAAGAGTGTTCATAGTTATTGTAATAACAAAAGGTAAAACATAAATTTTTCCTTTATTTATTTTTTTTTTAAAAAAACCCAAATTTGACTTTAAAACCACTTAAATAGCTTTCTAGAGGTAGCTAAGCTATAATCTAAACAACCATGGTGTGAGAGATCTTGCTGGTTGGTAAAGGGTTAATAATCAAAGGGTGCAAACTCGGGATTGAGTAGGGAAACTGGTAGGGATAAAACAGAGCAAGCAGCATTACTTCTGAATTATCTGTATGTGCGCATACTGTAGGTTTCACTGTGGTCTTACCATATTAGAAGACCAGAATAAATCTGTTAGTTAAAGAAAAACATCATGACTGAAGGCTAAGGGGAGGGGGAGTAAAAAATAATAAAAGGGGGACTGAGGGGGTATAAAAAATGTTATCTGTAAACATGACACATTTATTTCTGCTAGCCTGACTACAACTGTTGCAAGGTAGTTTAGAAAGATTGAGTAATGCTTTGCCAATGGCATGAAAGGTGCATTTGAGAACTGTGTGAAGATACATATCTTACTGGATCCTCTGGGGATTAGCATGCAACCAGTAAGAGTAATCATTGCTTCAAAATCTGCCCTTTATTTGAATTTGACTTAGCAGTTTGATTAGCTAATGCCTGTTCTTCTGATAAAGACTTTATCTCAAATTTTAGCAGGTCCCAAAGAACAGGTTTTTCTCGCACAATTCTTGAGTCATGCTCTGACCCTATGCTGCTCTAGAGTATGCTTGCAGTGGATGTTGTTATTTCCAGATCCTATGTAACAATCTAAGTTTTGTTTCTAGATTTCCATTTTGATTTTTTTCTTACCTATATATGTACCGTGTGTAATGCTTCAGTGGTAAACTACTTCTGCATATAGCAAACTAGGTAACACAGTTCTTTGGTATTACATGCACCTAGGTACCTGTAGGCCTGAAATCACACCCCTGGGATTGTAGGGGTGTGATAACAACCTCTTCCTGTGGTAATCCCTATTCTCTGAAATATAAGATCAAGGTAAGAAATAACTGAATTATTTTCTCATGATCAGGTGTCCATGTGTGCTTCTCTCTTTGTCGTCCTAGATTTGTCTACTCGCTTTCTTTGCATCCTTAGTGTTGCCAGCTTGTATGCGGCAATGCTTTACTGATCAATGAATGGGCTGTTCTACTTCCCTAAAATCTCTACTAACCTACCCTGTTATCCATATATCAGCTGTTTTGGAGGATGTTTATTCTAGTGTACGCTTTTTACCTGCTACCTTGACAAGATGAGAGTGGAGGATGCCTGAATGGATGGAACAGAAGAACAGCTGTTTGTGTTGACCCCTTTTCTCTTGGCAGAATAGCCAAGCACTGTTCAACTCTCAGGCTTCCCATCTTGGATCTCTTTCCTAGCCCTACCGTGTTGGTGTGAACCTACCATATATTCATTATCCTACCATTGTCTGTTGGCTTTGTTCAGCACTCTGCACATGCAGTTGTTACAGTGAACTGAGGTCTTTCACGCAAGTTCTGTTGGTTTCTAGAATTTGAAATATCACTTTGTTCATCACTAATGAAAAACTTAAAATTCAGGTCATTGTCTCTCCCATGTTGCATTTTCTCCAGGAGCTCAGAGAATACGTGATGTACTGTTCTGTACTCAGTGGAACTTCTTAAACTTTTTCCTGCTGCCTCTAAATTCTAAATAACATTCTGTCTGTTGCCTTTTAGCAAACTTGGCAGCGTTATCAACTGCTTCTGTTCAGACTATCAGACAAATTCTGTGTCTTTTGTGGGCATATTCAGTTCTGCCTCTCCTTGTTAGTATGCTAATGCCTAGACTACGATTTCTCCCAAGTCATTCTTCAGATTTTCCTTTCTAATTAGTAACAGATGCAAAATGTTCTGTAGGCACTGAATGTTTCTGCTAGCAATTAGGCAGTCTTAATTCTTTATTAAGTTACATTGAGTAGCATGACTAGAGATTTTAAGAAACCTCACATTAGTATTTAAAATCCTAGCATCTTTCTGTTGTTTCTGGAAACTGCAGTATTTTTTTCTTAATGTCCCTTTTTGTGAAGTATTAATTAATATACTCTAGCCATGGTGGTCTGATTTTCAAATATCTGCTATGATCAGGTGGATTTTGTGCTTCTTTGTTTAAACCTGCGTTTAAGTGACTAGAAATTGAAACTGGAGGTACTTCAATAGCCAAACTGCATCAAGTTTTACCTAAAGAAGGCTACTTGAGCTTTGGCTGAATCCAGTCTTTTAACAAGGTAGTTATCCCTTCCGCCTTTTTAGTTTGAAGAATAGAAGGATCCTGCCCGGAGTTGGGACTTATGAAGGAAAATTACTCAAATGGACATGGACATGCAGGAAAGCCTCTGAGAATAAGACAGAAAGGTTTGTAATTAAGATATTTGACAAGGTATTAAATACAGAGGTTGAGAAACAAGTAATTGATGAAAACACATAATTTTCCTCATAGCCCCTCTGGTGTCTTGTGAAACAGAGCTTTTCCTAAAGGTAGAAATAAAGGGTACCAAGCACAGGCTCCTTTGCAGGCTTAAGACAAAAGTTGTGCCCCTACTTGAAGGGCTGTGGGATGAAGAAATGCCTTTTTTTTTTTTTTTTTTTTTTTAATTTTTTAATGTACAGGGCATCCCTGTTTGTTCCAGTGCTTCCTGGAAGTTTTATCACTGAAGAAGACTGGTGGTTTTTGAGGTCTTTTTGCACGACGTGCTGTCATAGTTGTTAAGGAGCAAGAGTGAGTGACAAGGGATTTGAGTGTGGGTATCTGCTCAGCATGCCAACTCTGGTCTGCCCAGTTAGGCAGCCTGATTGAAGTGTGGGTGGCCTGATTCACAGCATCTGCAGGACTAGCACGATCTGCTGAGTGATGGGAGGAATAAGACACCTATCCTGGATGGTGAATTCTAGCTAATCCTAAGCATCTCCTTCAGGAAAACGTGAATAGCCTGAATATGGAGGTTTATACAGAATGAATATGGAATGAATATATGAATATGGAGTCAGATGAATTGTAGCCCAAGTGGCAGTGTTTCAAAATTTAGTTAGCAGTGGTCATTTTCGGTTCTGACATGAATAGACATTTTTTTTTTTTAAGTGCATACATGTTGGGAAAATCAATATTCTGATTATCTTTCCTCAGGAAGACACAGTGCAGGCACACTGTTTGTAGCCCGGTGTCACAACAGACTGTCAGGCAAACAGGCACTTCTCTTCCTCCTCTTCCATCATGTGTTCAGAGGATAGGGTGGCCATGATGAAGTGCAGAGGAACATGAGGGAATGACCTGGATGCTAACTACTGCAGCCAGAATGACATATTGCCATGTGCTGCACAAAGCCAGTGAGAGAACAGCAGAGGTTGTAGGTGTTTTTGTAGAAATATAAATGAGATTGGGCACAAAAATATGCAGGAGATTTTTAGTACTCCATCCCATTCCAGCTATGCATGTGGGAAATAGGGTCCTTGTTTTTGCAGCCAGCAGACTTTTTGCTAGGCTATCCACAGGCCGTCCTGTGCCTAGGACATGTTTCTAGAGCATGTTTTTAGGTATGTGTAATGAGTGTTGAGAAAATCTGAGTCCCTGATGCTCATCAAAAAGTTCTCCTTTGACAGTGTTTCTTCAAAACTAAACCAGGATTTAAAACTTCATGCTAGGCTTGCAAAGATGATGGGAGTTGTGAAATACGAGCTCATTCTTCTAATCAAGATAACAGGGTTTTGTTGAGGGACAAAGTCAATAAAGCAAAAGCAACAGCACTGGGCACACTGATTAGGATTTGTTACAGGTTTATATACTTTCGCTATTGCATTAGCCATATATATATTGATAATTCCTGTGTATAGGCGGGGAATATTAGAACTAGCTTCAGGAACTTATTATCATAAGTTTCCTCCTCTTGGCATCTGCACACTGCTCTCCGGTAGTTGTGGACAGGGGTCTTGAGGATGAAGTAGGAAGTCTTCCTCATGGTGCACTTTTCACCTTTGACACAGTTGGATGCCCCAGTAATCACAAAACTAGCTGAAACTAGCCATATCCATAATTTTTCTGGTAGCTGGCAAAGATTTAGAACAGTGTGACCTTCCTGCAAAATTTATTGCAAGCAAAACAGGAAGGGCAGACAAGGAGTATTCAAAGCTAGCAGATATTTGGGAGGCACTGTCTCTAAATTAACTGATAAGTAGAAGGATAAGTGTGAAGTAATTCACTCATGTTTAGTGGGACCACTAAATTCAGTTATCTCACCACAGACTTACAACACAAACATTGTTCTTTATCTTCAACTTAAGTTAAGCTAAAAGTACTTTAATTCTATGTTTTCCAGGCACTAGCTTTCCTCATATCAACCCCCCACCCCCCTTTTCTTTTACCTCTACAAATTCTTTTGCTATGTGACTCCATTTTGCTCAAGAGTTCTGGCCATTTTCAACTTGTCTAATCTTGTGTCTTTAGCAAGCTTTACGAACTTGTAGAGTTACATCTACATAGCAGCACCTATGATTTGCGAAAGCCAGTACATTTGTGTGTTTATCACAATCTCCCCCTCCCCTCTGTTGGCTTGAGCCATAATTTCCATTTTTGGCTTTTCTCATTCGTTCATTTTTTTTGAAGATCAGTTTTGTCTCCTCAAACAGATCATCACGAGTCCAAATTTTTAACATTCTAGTTTTTGATTCTGTTCCCTCAGGAGTAATTACTTCAAACTGTAATTGCTCTCTGGTCCCACGGACCATTCTGCTCATCAGGGGAGCAACACAAGGTATAAGGAGTAAAACAGTTATTAACAAAACAAAACCCAGCAAGATTCCTCTTAGTCCCGCAAAATTCTACCAGTTATCATTCCACCATTTTTCTATATCCAATTTAAACCCTTTCCAGGTTTGAACGGGAACATGTGCGACATTTTTCATTTCAGTAATTATCTTTTTGGTAGCTTTTCCTTCATCATTATTTGTAAGCAACAGTTGAATACACACAACCCCTTCCTGGGCTAAAAGGTAATCTAGGGCTAAGCGTTTTGATATACCGCGGTACAAATTTTGCTATTCTGTTTGGCTAATATGGTTAATGCATCACCAGTTTTGTTAGTGACAATTTCTAGGACTGCTTACAGCCTAATTATGTGACTTAATATATATATATATAGGAGTCTGGTATCCCCAGGATCCATCCTCAGCCCAGGAGGTGGGATTGTAGTATGCAATAATTCACTCCGGGGGCCAGGAGATAGCCAGAAAAATCGTTCTGTGATTTTTACTGGTACTTGTAAGGAGAATAATGTTGTATCCCATTTAATAATTACTCTTTTTTTGTTATGAAATCAACTTGGCCAGTTTTAGAAAAGCTTGGAAAGACCAGTCACAAAATGGTTTCAAGAAATGTAGTTTGGACTTCCTATATCTCTCTGTATTGATTAAACCTTTTAAATATCAGCCTCAGGGATTTGGTTTTTTGTTTCTTCGGGTGTATTTCCTTAAAATGTCATTATTTCAACAGACTGACTTGTATGTGAAATGAGCTGCCCTGCTCGGCGACAAGGCCGCGCCTGCGGGTTGCCGGCAGGTGGCAGCAGGGGGCCGTCAACTGGCCACGGAGCGGAGCGGGGAGGAGCGCACCGGACCGGGCGGGTTTGTGCCCTAATCGTTTTGATTGTTGCTTTCCCTTACTGGGCGTTTCTGCTTCTGCTGTTGTTTTCTGGTAGTTTTAGCTTCTGAATTCAGCGTTGCAGATCATTAGTTCGTTAAATAGTGTTAAATACCTTGTGTTCTTTATAGTCTTACTGCCTGTCTTTGCTTCAACAGAAACGACAATAATCAACTTTATACTCCTCTAAATAATAAAATTCATATTTAAAAGAAAAAAGACTCAACTAGATTCCAGTAAAATGAAATTAATATATTTTCCAGGTAATTTCTTTCAATATATAGAAGCTTCCTTTTGGAAATTGATGGCATCCTTGCCATGTCAGCTATTCGGCCAGGCTAGTCTGAGGCATGGCTGGAGCAGATCAGAAATGTATTTGCACCTACTTTGCAGAATGTGCAGCAAACTCCTTATAGATGTTTATGTGTATTGACTGGGCTTTCTGAATCCACTTCACACTTAGCTGCATCAACTCAGTGTCAAGTCCAGTTTAGAAAGCTGTTATCCTGCAGTTCAGCTGCTGAAGCTTGGATCCTACCTAGGTCATTGATTCCTGAACGAGGAGATAATGGTTCTTGCCTGACCTGGGGATGTTGCAAAAGAACTGAGAAAATAAGGAGAGTATTTTTTTTTTTAATCTCTACAGAACAGAAGTGGCTGCCTGTCCCCAGAGGGTAGGCTGTTCTCTGCTGACTGTACCATCTGTAATTGTGCACGTACCTGCTTTGTGCAGTTCCTGAGACAAAGCAGCGATCTCCAGGTGACCCCTGATTACAAATCCTTTTTTCTCTCTTAATGCATAGCTGGCTTTCCTCCTCTGTGATTTTTTCTTTTATACAAGGCTGGCTTTCCTCCCCTGTGATTTTTTCTTTTATACGAGGACTGAGGGATCTCCTTTTGGAATGCAGGTGTGTGGCTGGGGTGGTTCTCACCCATCCTGGGACCAGGCAAAACTTCCTTCAGACTGTGGCACTGAAAAGTACTGGTTGTTCTTATCAGCTTGTTAGTATAATCGTGAACTTTGAATGATATAAATTCTTACAAAATTAAATGTTCCCTTTAGAAATTTATTTATATGTACTAAAGCTACCTTATCCTGTCTGGTTTGAGTGATCTTGTGATGAAACAGAGGATGAGAGAAGACATTTGGACTTCATTGGACTACTTTGGAGAAAGCCTCCAAACAGTATCTGTTATTGTACCAAACAGAAATAGTGCATTATTTTATTTGATTTGTCTGCCTTCTATTGCCACCTCTCAAGCTAAGGGTGATCAGCAGGCAGAGGAGTGGAACGACCCGAGGCCAGAATTGTCCCTGACTCTGTAACACTGCATCCTTTATTTCTTTAACAAACTCCTTGTAGAGCCTGGCTTTCCAAGTGCATATTCTTTTCTGAAGATCTAAAAATATGTAGAATGCAACCCACTTACTTCAAAACCTATAAAATCTATTCATATTCTACAGGTGGGGTAATACTGGAACAAAAGACAGACTATGAAAAAATTTGCGTGTCTTAATTCACCTCAAGGTTACTGCAATTTGGGAAGGGAAATAAATTTGTGTTTGACATTACTGTCGTGGTTTAAACCCAGCCGTGCAGCTCGTTCACTCACTCAACCCCCCCTTCCTTG